>JARBWK010000465.1:0-31134 GCA_030556195.1 Anolis apletophallus | reverse complement strand
GGGCCATAGACAACCCCTATTTGAAGCAACAGGTGAAGTTTATTAACTTAGGCCAAAAATCCTGAGAGTTGTAGTTTGATGAGGAGGCAGTGCTCTTTGGCAGAGCAGGCCAAAGCGCTTGTAATACTACAACTCAGAATTTCATAGCCTTGAGCTAAGGAGGTTAAACGGCCCTTCTTCACAGCCATAGAATATCAAGGCAGGTCATCCACAATATCTGCTGTGAACTGGATTATCTGAGTCCACACTGCCATATAATCCAGTTCAATGTGGGTTTTATACAGCTGAGTGGAATGGGCCAAAGTGGTATCAAACTGCAGCCATTCTACTGTGTAGCTGCACCCTTCATTTTGCAATGCTTAGAGCAAGGGTGCTCACACTTTTCCAGCATGCGCACTACTTGTAAATTAACCAAGTCAAAAAGATCACCTATCGTATGTGCAAGCATGTGCTTCAAGGCAAGACGCGGCTTCCGCACACTGCACCTTGCGTGAGTGCGCCGCGCGCACCTTCCTCCGCAGGCCCAGCCTTCCTCCTCCGCTCGCCCTCTCTCGCCCGGCTCCATGGCGGAACCGGGCGAGAGAGATGTGAAAGGAGCGCCAGGCAGCACCTTGCTTCCCCCACAGGCCTCTCCATCGCCGCCAAAGCCTCACCCAGACCCTCCTTCTCTGGCCACTCAGAGGCATCACAGAGCAAAGGAGGGGCAGCTCGTGATGACGCGCAGAATGCGCTGATCGCAGCGGGGCTCCTGCAGCGATAGAGAGCCTTGGGGCGAGCCTGGCGCGGTCCCTTTCCGATCCGGGGCAGGGAAAGGGAGCCGCACCAGGCCTCGCCCCCCAGGCCTCTTTATCGCCGCTGAGTACCGCCGCACCGATCCGCGCATTGTGCGTCATTCACGGCCACCCTCCTTTGCTGTGTGACGACTCTGAGTGGCTGGAGAAGGAAGGAGGGAGGAGGAAAGCAGAAGAGCAAAAGAGGGGGCGGGCGTGGATGCCATCACATCATCCATGTCCGCCCCCTCTTTTACCTTTCTGCATTCCCCCTCCCTCCTTCTCCAGCCACTCAGAGTCGTCACAGAGCAGAGGAGGGGGCGGCCATGGATGACGCGATGTGCGGCTGCTGCTCTGCGCGGCTGCTGCTCTGCACGGCTGCTGCTCTGCGCGCATGCGCAGAAGCGCCCCATCCTGCCTCTGGGAGGAGTCATGCTCACTTGGAGTGTGCAGGCGGAGTGTGAAGAGGACCAACGATGGAGGAAATGCGA
This sequence comes from Anolis apletophallus, assembly GCA_030556195.1. Lineage (NCBI taxonomy): Eukaryota > Metazoa > Chordata > Lepidosauria > Squamata > Anolidae > Anolis > Anolis apletophallus. The sequence continues at coordinate 29,873 of JARBWK010000465.1, read as the reverse complement.
TTGACCTGGTCAGGGCCTGAAGATCTACTGACTGAGACCCAAAGATCGACCGGTCGATCGCGATCGACTTAATGAGCAGTCCTGGCTTAGAGGCTACATAGTATGCACTACTGTAGGTGCATTATTGGGCATCTGCAACAGTTGTGTACACCCTGCAGTGGCTACAATTACCTGGATGCAGGTTCCAAGTTCTCTAGATCAGGCATGGGCAAACTTTTTTGGCTCTCTTGATGTTTTGGACTTAAACTCCCACAATTCCCAGCAGCCTCAGGCTTCTTCCTTTATACCAGTGGTGCCTCAACCTTCCTAATGCCATGACCCCTTAATACAGTTCCTCATGTTGTGATGACCCCACAACCATAAAATTATTTCCATTGCTACTTCATAACTGTAATTTTGATACTGTTATAAATTGTAATGTAAATATCTGATATGCAGGATGTATTTTCATTCATTGGACCAAATGTGGCACAAATACCCAATACGCCGAAATTTGAATTTGATGGGGGGGGGGGGGTGATTTTGTCATTTGGGAGTTGTAGTTGCTGGGATTTATAGTTCACCTATAATCAAAGAACATTCTGAACTCCACTAATGATGGAATGGAACCAAACTTGGCACACAGAACTCCCATGACCTAGAGAAAATACTGGACTAAAACTCCAAAACACAAGGTCAACACCCACCAGACCCGGTGGGTGTTGACCTTGTGTTTTGGAGTTTTAGTCCACCCACGTCCTGACCCCCAGGTTGAAAAATACTGGTCTAGAAACTCTCTCTTGGCTTCCTATTCATAGAAAGGAATAATGACATGAATTGGATCTGGAGTTCTGTCTCCAGTACTGGGCACCAGAACTTCCATGATCAACAGAAAATACTGTAAGGGAGCTGGTGGCCACAGACCTTGAGTTTTGGAACTATAGTTCACCTACATACAGAGAGCTCTGTGGACTCCAACAGTGATGGATCATGGCACAAATACTCAATATGCCCAAAGTGAACACTGGTGAAGTTTGGGAGAAATAGACCTTGATATTTGGGAGTTGTAGTGGCTGGGATTTATAGTTTACCTACAATCAAAGAGCATTCTGAACCCCACCAACACAGAATCCCCATGTCTTGAAGGAACTTGCTAGTGTGAGCTTCCCTCCAGCTTCACACGCTCTCCCTTGCCCACACACGCGCACCATGCTGCCATGCGCTGATTATGCTTGCTCTCCCCTCCTCACTTGGAGACTCAGAAACAGCCCTCTCATTGGCTGAGAGGCCAGTCAATCACAGCAGGGGAGGCCTTATGGTGGGAGGATTAACCATCTGTTTCCAAAAAAGGCAAAGAGCCTGAAGCTGTTAGGGAATTGTGAAAAGTTGAAGTCCAAAACACCCAGAGGATTGAAGTTTGCCCAGGCCTGCTCTAGATCTAGCTATCTCATTGTTTACATTGCAAGCATTTCACCTTCATACATGTATTTCGCCATCCATCCCTGCTTTCTTCCACATCTAATTAAATCCAACCCTTCTTCCCAATGTTGCTGCTTCATCTGCAGAGACTGCCGAAAACAAAACCAGCTGTAATTGCTCATCAGTTTAGACGCACCCCTCTCCAATGAGAGCTCATTAAGATTTCTTGTTGGTATCAGTTGTGTCTTTTTCCACCCTATTTTTATTAAGCACTTTGGTGTTTCAGCACTTAAGGCACTTTAATATTTTTATGGCTCCCCCACAGGAAGTATTGATTTGCTGCCTGCTAATCTTGGCTGGCTTTACGAGAGAGGCCCCGGCAATCAGATAAACAACTGGGGGAGACGCGGAGAAGAAGGTGGCTTCCTTAGGATTCATCCTATCCAAAGGCTGAAAGGCTGAAAGACCAGGCGTTGCACCTGGCCATAGGAAGCCGCTCCATCCCTTGATCATTTTGTTGCCCTTTTCTGTACCTTTTCCAGTTCCTAAGAAGGATATAACGGAACTGAAAAGGTACAGAAAAGGGCAACAAGAATGATCCAAGGGATGGAGCAGCTCCTTATGAAATCAGGTTGCAACGCCTTGGTCTTTTCAGCCTTGAAAGACGGCGTTTAAGAGGTGACTTGATCGAAGTGTATAAAATCATGCATGGGATAGAAAAGGTGAATAAAGAAAAATTATTTTTCTTTGTCACAAAACACTAGGACTAGAGGGCACTCCCTGAAGCTCCAAGGTAGGAAAATTAGGACTAATAAAGGGAAATATTTCTTCACCCAGAGGGTCATTGGGTTATGGAACTCACTTCCAGAAGAGGTTGTGACAGCTGTCAGCCTGAACAACTTCAAGGCAGGATTAGACAGATTCATGGATACCAAGTGTATCGGTAGTTACTGAAAAGGACATTCAAGTGCCACCTCGGAGTTGGTTGAGGTAGGCAGGATTTCCCTGGGTACTGGTTGTGGGGGTCGGGAGCAGGTCAGGGTTTTGCCCCTCCTTCTGCTCGAGATCCCCGTGTACAACTGGTGGGCCACTGTGTGATACAGAATGCTGGACTAGATGGGCTGAGGTCCGATTCAGCATGGCTCTTCTTATGTTCTTATGTTCTTAAAGAGGAGTTGGGTGAATCATACCTGAAGAAAGAGAGGGTTTGGAGAGGGAATAGATTTCTCTACTCCATATACCGTATATACCCAAAGATACTACTCTATGGTGAACTCGCCACGGGTCAGCGCAAGAGAGGCGCCCCAAAAAAGAGATACAAGGACTCCCTGAAACATCATCTCAGGCTCGGCCAGATTGATCACCAACAATGGTCCACCCTGGCCTCACATCGGGAGGCATGGAGATGCACTATCTACAATGCTGCGGCCTCTTTCGAGAAGACACGGCGAATGGGTCTCGAAGAGAAACGACAACGCAGAAAGAACTGCAACTTGGAAACAACATCACCCAAGGTGACTTTCTGCTGTGCTTTCTGCAACCGAACTTGCCTATCTCAGATTGGCCTTTTTAGTCATCAACACGCTTGTAAAAAGCGTGGGATGAGTCCTTCCTGAATCTTCGTTCGTGAAGTAATGCCGAGAGATACCGTATATACTCGAGTATAAGCCAACCCGAGTATAACCTGAGGCACCTAATTCGACCACAAAAAACTAGGGAAACATTTTGACTCGAGTATAAGCCGAGGGTGGAAAATGCAGCAGTTACTGCTCAATTTCAAAATGAAAATAGATACCAATGAAATTACAATAATTGAAAATAGATTGTGTTGTTCAAAGAGCTTGCGTGGGAAAGTTGTGAAGGAAATTCACGGGAAAAGGAATGATTTCATGGGTGCCTATTCAACAACCTTAGAATCATAGAGTTGGGAGAGACCTTATGGGCCATCCAGTCCACCCCCTGCCAAGAAGCAGGAAAATTGCATTCAAAGCACCCCCGACAAACCACCCAGCCTCTGTTTAAAAGCTTCCAAAGGAGCCTCCACCACACTCTGGGGCAGAGTTCCACTGCTGAACGGCTCTCACAGTCAGGAAGTTCTTCCTAATGGTCAGATAGAGTCTCCTTTCTTGTAGTCAGTAGGTTAAATGTTTATTTAATATTTACATAAAACTGCAATTTAAGATAAGACTGTCTGACTCTGATTAAACCATTATTTTAACCTTCTTCTATATAAATGTGCTTACTAGGCTTGTTTGAGCCAAAATAAATGGTTCAAAACTCGCTTCGGATGTAGATGGCGCTGGTGGATCGATTTGGAATTGTATTCCGAATTGTTTTGGAGAAAAATCGGAACTTTCCAAAATGTCAAAAACTTCGGAATATGTTAATGGCAGACACACATGCGCAGTAGGAAAAAAACAGCACTGGCACTGGGGAAACTTCCACTCAGGCCACTCCTGACTGAGGGGCCCTTCCACAGCCCCTCCAGGCCTGCCTCGGCTGTCAATGCAGAGAAGGCGATACACTCTTTTGGGGGGGGGGGGCGTCGCCTCCTCCTCCTCCTTCGCATTTACAGCCAAAGGAGGCCTAGAGTGGAAGAGCCTCTCATTCAGGCTGAAGCCCAGCAGTTCCTTCTGTTAATGTTAAGTGTCTTTAATAGATGCTTTTATCAGGTCTTCTTGAGGTAGCGTGGCTCATAGTATGTTTGTTTTTCATAGGGCCCTTCCACACAGCCATAAAACCCATAATATCAAGGCAGAAAATCCCACAATATCTGCTTTGAACTGGGTTATCTAAGTCCATCCACATTGTCATATATTCCAGTTCAAAGCAGAAAATGTGTGATTTTGTTTCCCCAAGGAAATTATTAGATTAGATTTCTTTTTTCCCCAAAAGTACAACATGTAACCCATACAGACGAACAGAGCTCCTTAGTGGTATTTTGTGTGGTTCACTGAGAATGTGGCGCAGCTGGCTGGGTGTCAGCTGCATAAGATCTCTATTGACCAGAAGGTCATGAGTTCGAGGCCTGCCCGGGTCGAGATGGGCTCTCGACCTATTGTGTAGCCTGTTGTCGACCTTTGCAACCCGAAAGACTGTTGCATCTGTCAAGTAGGAAATTAAGGTACCACTTATTGGGGAGGCTAAATGTAACTGATTTACGAGGCCATAAAAAGATCTCCAGAAAACACGCTGAGAAATGAAGGAGTGCAACAGCTCCCCCTGGTGGCCAGATGTTAAATTGTCTCTGTCTGTCTTGTATGTTTGTGTGTCTAAATGGAATGTGTACATTGTAATCCGCCCTGAGTCCCCTATGAGGTGAGAAGGGCTGAATAAAAATGAAGTAAATAAATAAATAAATAAATTATTCTCTGTCCTTCCCTTGCTAAGCAGTGATGTGGCACCTTTCCCACCCAATCCACCTGCCCTAGTCCCTTTCCCTTTGTACCACCGGCTCACAATGAGCCCACGAGGCATGTGCGGGCCTTTTTAAAGGGCAATGGCTGCCATGCCAAAACCCTGCCCCTCCCCACATGGTTTCCCCTCATTGGTTGGAGGCAAGCATCCCAGCATGTAAGCTGCTGCTTGCCTCCAAAGGCTGATTCCTTTCTGAATCTTTTCAGATTCACGATTCACTTCCTGAGTCGGAACAAAGATGGCGAAAGGGCAAGGATACCTCCGGGTTCCCAAATCGCTTCGAAAAGGAATTTGATCTTAATTTAATCCGAATTACGAAGATGCCGACTGGTCCTAACCATGCCTACAGCTTACATATCTTTCCAATAATAAGTGTAAAATAATGATTGTATTAAAACAATAGAATAAAATAATTTATATGTAATAAAAATAATAGAATAAAATGATGGAAATGTAGTAGTAATAATAATAGATTAAAATGTAAATGTAATAATAATAATAGAGTAAAATAATGTAAATGTAATAACAATAAAAGTAAAATAATAAATGTAATAATAATAAATAGTAAAATAATAAAAGTAATAATAATACAGTAAAATAATATAAATGTAATAATAATAGAGTAAAATAATAAATAACTTTGACTCAAGTATAAGCCAAGGGGGGCTTTTTCGGACTAAAAAAGTATACTTTGAGTATATACAGTACCTTAAACCAGTGTTTCCCAACCAGTGTGCCGTGAGCGATCATCAGGTGTGCCGTGGGAAATTGGGACCTCCAATACCCTTTCTTCCCCCTCCTGCCAAACACTTTTCTTCTCCACTCGAGCTCCTTCTTCCCAGCCTCGCTCTGCTTGCTTTGCCTCGCTTTGCTCACGCTGCCGCTTCTGCAGGAGAGGGAGGGAGGAAGACGTGACGCGTGCGGGCACTACTGCGCAGACTCCCACGTCTTCCTCCCTCCCCTCCGCAGTGCTCTCTGGATATAGGTGAACTACAACTCCAAAACTCCAGGTCAATGCCCACCAAACTTTTATAGTATTTTCTCTTGGTTATGGGAGTTCTCTGTGGGAAGTTTGATTCCATTCCATCATTGGTGGAGTTCAGAATGCTCTTTGATTGTGGGTGAACTATAACTCCCAGCTGTTGAGCAAGACCGTCGTGTGTGTCTTTCTGCCATTCCTGCCAGGATATCTATGTTGTGTTCATCATAACAGGCCCAGGTTTCACACTGAGTGTATAAATACATTTAAAAACATATTAACTATATGTATTCCTGTGTTAGAGTGTCATTTTGTGTCATTTTGGTTGGTGGTGTGCCCTAGGATTTTGTAAATGTAAAAAATGTGCCGCGGCTCAAAAAAGGTTGAAAAACACTGCCTTAAACTATAAATCGCAGGATTCCACGGAATGTTGCGATGGCCACTAAAATGGAATCAAAGTGATATAACTGCAGGCTGTGAAGAGGCCCAAATAATAGTTGTGGTGTGCCTTCAAGATACTTCTGACTTATGGTGAACCTAACAGAAGGTTTCCTGAAACTATATGACTTGGCCAAAATCTCTCAATGGCTTTCGGTGGTCAAGCAGGGAGTTGAACCCTGGTATCCAAAGTTGTAGTCCAATATTCAAACCATTGTAACATACTGGTTGAAATCTCTGCTCAGCCATGGAAACCCATTCAATGATATTGGGCAGGTAGGCTCTTCTCTTCTAAGAGGAAGGAGATGGCAATCCTCTCCTGAATCCATTGCACCAAGAAAACCCTATGAGAGGGTCAACATAATTCACATTGCCTGGAAGATATTCAAAGACTTGTCCAACTTTAATCATCTCCGGTACCGTCACCCAGGATTGTGAAAATATGGGGGAAAGGAATCAGAGAAATATTTTCAGACTTGGAGTAACACACTCAAAAGATCATACACTGTGCTTCTGTGGATGGACTGGTTTGGTCCATCATCCCATCAGAGTTAAGTCGAAGGTGTATAGCAGGGGTGCCCACACTTTTTCAGCACGGGAGCTACTTATAATAAAACCAAGTCAGAAAGATCTACCTACCCTCTCAAGGCTGGGGTGGGGTGGGGGCGGGGCTTGGCACGGCCTGGCTCCGTCCCCCTCTGGCTTCAGCTCTACCAGCAGCTTCTCCAGGCTTGAGGATGGCAGTAACACAAGATACTAAGTATTAACCCCTGCGTGGGACTACATTTGGGTTTGATATATATGCCCTGTTTTACTTTGCAAGTCTTTCTGTGACTTTAATACTATATGTTATTCAATACAATACCATTTGATAAACTATTGATTTTGTGATTAATTATATAGAACCCCTCGTGGGTACTGTTTTCTGTTAGTAACACAAGATAGCCATATCCCTTTCTGTTTTGCATTGAGGATGGCAGTGCCAAGCCAGCCTTGTGCTAGCTATGCCACCACTGGCTTGGCACTGCCATCCTCAAGCCTGGAGAAGCTGCTGGGAGTGCCGAAGCCGGGGGAGGGGGAGGGGTTTGGCACTGCCTGGCTCCGCCCGCTCTGAGAAGCGCCCCATCCAACTGGGATTGACCTCCTTCGGTCCCGGGATCGACTGGTCGATCGTGATCGCCTTCCTGGGCAGCCCTGGTGTATAGCAACAGAACACTGAGGAACCAAGGAGGCGTTTTCCATAAGAACCAAACGTTTATTAGTTCTCCAAAGGCACCAAGGACTCTGAATTCTGACACATAAATAGCTAACTTGTTTTAAAAGCTTCGATTTTAAAGTTTCCATCTCTCCTGAAATACCTGAAAGCAAAGGGGTTCTGGGCGACGCACCTTGCAATCCACAATTCAATACACTCCTCTTGACCTTGAACCTCATCTCAATTCGTTTACATGCCGGTTGTCTTTCAGGCTAAATCAAACATTAGTTTTTCAAATGGTGGCTCTCCTTTCCAATTTCCCAACCCCTTCTGGCATCCTCTAGAACAGGCCTGGGCAAACTTCGGCCCTCAGGTGTTTTGGACTTCAACTCCCACAATTCCTAACAGCCTACCGGCTGCTAGGAATTGTAGGAGTTGAAGTTCAAAACACCTGGAGGGCCGAAGTTTGCCCAAGAAGTAGGCCTGGGCTAACTTGGGTCCTGCAGATGTTTTGGACCTTGTCTCCCACAATTCCTAACAGCCCCAGGCCCCTCCCCCCCCCTCAAGCAGCTGAGGGGGAAAAGGGAAGACCGAGGCTGATAGGAATTGTGGGAATGAAGTCAAAACATCTGCCGGGCCCAAGTTTTCCCAGGCCTGCTCTAGACTGCAACTCTCATCATCCCTAGCAATATCCTCCCATGAGAAAGGATGGTGGGAGATGTAGACTAACCTATCAGAAGGCTAGCAAATGGAATAAAGTCACCTTAAGTAGTAGACATAAGAAAAAAAATTTAAAAGCTCACCTTGAGCTCAGCAAATATACAATTTTCCAGCATTAAATTCTAAACCTGTTGATTATTTTTTGACTGTATACGGAGATGCAATAAATGACATCTACTCTTTGGGTCAAAACTGTACGTTAGAGCAGGGCTGTCCAACTGGCGGCCCGGGGGCCACATACGGCCCCCCAGCCCCTTCCCTGCGGCCCCCTAAGCTTGTTAATAAAAATTAAAAGTAAAAAAATAAATTAAATAATAATATTTTAAAAAATTACCCGCTTCCGGGTTCCGGAGCAAGTATCACGAGACTACGGAAACCACACGGGATTTCGCTCTCAACGCGAGATCACGCCTGCGTTGAGAGCGAAATCCCGTGTGGCTTCCGTAGTCTCGCGATACTCCTGTTGCTGAAATCTCTGCTATTTCATCCCTGAGGCCCACGCAGATGCGATTTGGACCTTCTCGGCTGCTGCCTCAGTCGGTTGTCGCCTCTGCTCGTGGTCCGGCTACTCCTGGATCCTGCGCGTTTGAGAAGGTAAGCTAACCTTTATGTTATTATTATGTAATTGTGTATGGATGCCCCTTATGTATTCCCTCCCTGCATTTCCCCTTAGTAAAAGATTATATTTGATTGTATGGATGCCTCTTATGAATTCCCACCCTGCATTTCCCCTTAGTAAAAGATTATATTTGATTGTATGGATGCCCCTTATGTATTCCCATCCTGCATTTCCCCTTAGTAAAAGATTATATTTGATTGTATGGATGCCTCTTCTGAATTGTAAGTAAATTGGAGCTGGGGGAGGGGCGGGGGTGGGGCGGGGACAGGGTGGGGGCGGAGCCGGGGCGGGGGCAGACCCTTCGGCCCCCCCCAGGTCATCAGTGACCGGAACTCAGGCCCCTGGGCCAGTAGAAGTTGGACAGCCCTGCTTTAGAGTATTGTGTATGGTATAGGAAGGTGTGGGACCATCTGACCAGCAGATTTCTCCCAGCTAGCACCTATTCAGTCTCTTTAAAAAAAATAAAAAAGAGGAATTTTTCACCTCTGCTTCTAAAAGTCAACAGGCAAACCTAATCAGAACTAAGGCTGTCCATTTCTGTGGTCTGGTTGAGTGGACATCCATTGTGAGTTTAGTAATTGTGTATCTCTGCATTGGATATACACTGGACCGACTAAGTGACAAATGTTGCTGTCCTTGAGCAAGCAGGGATCGCCAGCATTGAGGCCATGCTATTGAGAACTCAGCTGCGCTGGGCAGGACACGTCTCTAGGATGGAGGACCACCGCCTCCCAAAGATACTACTCTATGGTGAACTCGCCACGGGTCAGCGCAAGAGAGGCGCCCCCAAAAAGAGATATAAGGACTCCCTGAATCAACATCTCAGGCTCGGCCAGATTGATCACCAACAATGGTCGACCCTGGCCTCACATCGGGAGGCATGGAGACGCACTATCCACAATGCTGCGGCCTCTTTTGAGAAGACACGCCAAATAAGTCTCAAAGAGAAACGACAAAGCAGAAAGAACCGCAACTTGGAAACAACATCACCCAAGGAGACTTTCTGCTGTGCTTTCTGCAAGTGAACTTGCCTATCTCAGATTGGCCTTTTTAGTCATCAACGCACTTGTAAAAAGCTTGGGATGAGTCCTTCCTGAATCTTCGTTGCAAAGTAATGGCAAGAGAATTGTGTATCTCTGCATTGTAAGGGGTGGGCAGGATGGCCTTTATGCCTCCTTACTGTTGGGATTCAACTCCACACTGCCCAAGTCTCAAGTCCTCTACAAGGAGCAGTTAGTTTAGTATAGACCAGGTGTGGGCAAACTTTCTAACTTGTGGGCTGCACGCTCGCACTCCCTGCTAAGAGGACTGGCTTCCCAATGATGAAGGGAAGGAAGAAGGAAAGAGAGAAGGAAGGAAAGACAAAAGGGAGGAAGGGAAGAATGGAAGGAGAAAGAGGGAGAGAAGGAAGGAGGAAGCAAAGAGGGAAAGAAAGACAAAAGAGAAGGAAGGATGGAAGGAAGGGAAGGAGGAAGGAAAAAGAAGGAAGAGAAGGATGGAAGGAAGGAAGGGAAGAAGTAAAGAGAGAAGAAAGGAAGGACAAAAGGAAGAGAAGGAGGAAGGAAAAAGAGAAGGAAGGAACTGGGTTGTTGTACTTATTCAGGGTATATGGCCATGTTCTAGAAGCATTATCTCCTGGAGAAGCTGCTGGTAGAGTGGAAGCCAGAGGGGGCGGAGCCAGGCCGTGCCAAGCCCTGCCCTCTCCCTCTGGCTTTGGAGCTCCCAGCAGCTTCTCCAGGCTTGAGGATGGCAATGCCAAGCCAGCCTTGTGCTAGCTATGCCACCACTAGCTTGGCACTGCCATTCTCAAGCCTGGAGAAGCTGCTGGGAGTGCCGAAGCCAGGGGAAGGGGCGGGGCTTGGCACGGCCTGGCTCCACCCCCCTCTGAGAAGCGCCCCATCCAGCTGGGATCGACCTCCTTTGGTCCCGGGATCGACTGGCCAATTGCGATCGACTTCCTAGGCAGCCCTGCCATGGAGAGACATAAGTATGGGCTATATTTCAGAGGAAGGAATGGGCAAAACTGCCTCGGGTACTCCTTGCCAAAGAAAACCCTACAAAATTCATGGGGTTGCCATACGTCCAAGATGTCACAAAATGAATTTGAGAGCATCTGCATGCAAAAGCTATGGATGCTTCCAATTGTCTGACACCACCAGTCATACCATTAAAGAGATGAAAGGTTGTGGGTTGATGTGAGTCTTTGGGGCTTTGATGGCTGGAATCACTGGGTTGCTTCGGGTGGCAAAGTATCAACGGTGATAACTGCTAGAAGACAAAGCTATGACCTGGAAGAAAAAGCTATCCTGCCACTTTCAGATGCAGTGGATGATATTGTCCCATCATCTCCAGCAATGACATCTAGTCCTCTTTTTGCAGCAGGAACTCCGCAGCTTCCTTTCACTCAGGAAATGAACCGTCTCGGACCGCCTTGGTGTGTTTTGGAAACTCTTGTGGCTATGTTATTTTTCAAAAGTAGCTTTGTCTACCAGGCTTTTGGAACGAGTGACATGCAAAGTAGTTCCAGTTGCAATGTTATTCTCTTTGGTATTGTCCATGCTCTCTTTTCTCCTTTGAATCTATGTCCAAAATCAATGCTGTTTGAGCAGAGCAACCATAGTGACTACAAAAAAAAAATCAGCAAAGAGAGGCTTTGGGTGTCCCGACTGCAAACGAAGAAGATGGAAGGAGGCTAAGGCATCTGGGAAGGAGAATGCTGTAGTCTTACTTCTCAATTCTAGTCATGTGATGGGAGCCCCAAGGCAATGCAATCAGATCTATCCAGAGTTTATGCTTGGGAGTATGAATAAGGGGGGAATGGGTGACTGAAACCAGTAAACAGAAGAAGAGAGGTCTCCAACAAGGCTCTCCCATGTTTTCTACAGTCCACTGCTGAAAAGAAGAGTCCACAGAGCAGGACCGATCTGGGGTTATCGTGGCATTCCCTCCTGTTCCTGTCAGTCTATTTCCTCTCCCATGTCTGGAAAGAGAGAGAGAAAAAGAATGATGAAAACTACACAAAAACCAAAACAACACACCAAACATATCCGTAGCCTAGTTACCCTTCAAATGTTAATTATGGACTTTGCTGTGGGGAAATCAAGTTGAGATAGACCCAAAAGCAATAGCGCAGATATTGATTCTGTGGGGTTCCTTGCTCAAACAGGAAGGCAATCCAGCATTCCCCATGCTGACAGAAAGTTAGGACACATTAATGCTAAAGAGACATATAAAGCAGACTGGGTGCAACAGCACAAGTTCCCACCCTAGGAGAAAGGCCAAGCTTAGTCTCCTCTCGGAGATCTCAAGTTGCCTTCAGGCATGATGGAGGATGCTTTTCCAGCATCACTGTTGGAGACAGATTCAAGTGGCAGGAATGTTTAATTCAATATCATACCCAAAGGCAGAAGGCTAGCTTAGGGTGTATATCAGGAGTGGGCAAACTTGGTCCCCCAGGTGTTTTGGACTTCAACTCCCACAATTCCTAACAGCCTCAGGCCCCTTCACTTTAGTGGCTGAGGGGAGAAAGGAAAGGGGGTTGAGGCTGTTCGGAATTGTGGGAGTTGAAGTCCAAAACACCTGGGGGACCCAAGCTTGCCCATGCCTGGTGTACGGTGTCGGGGTATGGTGTCATCTGTGTCATCTGTATGCAGATGGTGTCCAACTGTCACTCCTTCCCACCTGCTACTAAGGAGGCTGATCAAGTCCTGAACCGGTGCTTGGCTGCTGCAATGGACTGGATGAGGGTGAACAGATTGAAACTAAATCCAAACAACACAGAGGTACTCCTGATCAGTCATAAGGCCAAACGGGGCATAGGGTTACAGCCTGTGCTTGACGGGGTTACACTCCCCCTGAAGGCGCAGGTTTGCAGTTTGGGAGTGATCCTGGAACCCCAGGTCTCAGCGGCGGCCGGGAGAGCTTTTGCACAGTTAAAGCTTGTGTGCCAGCGGCGCCCATACCTTGGGAAGTCGGACTTGGGCACAGTGGTCCACGCTCTGGTTACATCCCGTATAGACTACTGCAATGCTCTCTTTGTGGGATTGCCTATGAAGACTGCCCGGAAGCTGCACTTAGTCCAACACTCGGCATCCAGGCTACTAACGGGAGCAGGGTACAGGGAGCATGCAACTCCCCTGTTGAGCCAGCTCCACTGGCTGCCAATTAGCTTCTGAGCACATTTCAAAGTGCTGGTTTTAACCTACAAAACTCTATACAGCTCAGTTTACCTGTCCGAATGGATTCTACCCTATGAACCATCAAGGACATTAAGATCCCCCAGAGAGGCCCTGCTCTCAGTCCCACCTCCTTCGCAAGCGTGGCTGGTGGGTATGAGGGACAGGGCCTCCTGTGTGGTGGCCCCTTGGCTGTAGAACTCTCTCCCAAGTGATGTTAGATCTAACCGAGATATCAAAGTTTTAAATAAATAAATAATACAATACAATAAACAGTGTTATTCACGGCTCTCAGCTTCTAGCCTCAGCTGTCACCTCATTTCCACAACACCTAAGGCAACCCCCTCCCGCTGCTCTATGGCAAAACATCTCTTCTCCTCCAAAGTTGGACTCCCTTCAAGGCCTGCAGATGCAACCATCCATTCATCTGGTGCAATGCAGAAGGTCAGTGTGCAGGAAATCCCTCTTGAGACAAGAAGCTTCTCACCTTCTTTGATATCCACACTCTTCAGAGGTTGCAAAGCTGTCAAGAGGGGGGAAAAGGAAAAGAGTCACGATGGCAAGCAAATGGAATAAAGAGAGCAACATGACATCTTGGAGGATCTAAACTTCAAGACACAAGGGTTGAGCTACTACAGCAAGGTTTGCTACCATCCCTAGCAGAAATGGCCTCTCTCCGTCAGCACAGCACTGTCCTCTGCTGGACATTTTCAACTTTGTATCTCTGAACTATAGCAAGTCAAGCGAACATCAACTTGGAGTATAATTTCTGCTTCAGGCTGAGTGGATTTAGAATCATCATAGAATTATAAAATCATAGTTGGAAGAGATCACAAAGGACATCCTGTCCAACCCTCTGGTAAAGGTAAAGGTTTCCCCTTGACATTAAGTCTAGTTGAGTCCGACTTGGGCGGTGGTGCTGGTGCTGTCCGTAGACGCCTCCAAGGTCATGTGGCCAGCATGATTGCACAGAATGCCATTACCTTCCCACCAGAAGTTGAATTTTTTGATTTTCCTTTATTTCCTTTATTTTTATCTACTATTGATCTACTCATATTTGCATGTTTTTTTGATCTACTCAAATTTGCATGTTTTTTGATTTACTCATATTTGCATGTTTTTTTGATCTACTCATATTTGCATGTTTTTTTGATCTACTCATATTTGCATGTTTTTGAACTGCTAGGTTGGCAGAAGCTGGATCTAACAGTGGGAGCTCACCCCGCTCCCTGGTTTCAAACTGCCAAATTTTGGTCAGCAAGTTCAGCAGCTCAGCAATTTAACACTTTGCTATACAGAACTTATATCAGGTTATGATATGATCTACCTGGCATTTATTCTCCTTCTGGATGTCCAAACTCCATCAAGTACAGAAAAGAACCTAAGTCAGAGAAAAACTAAAGTTGGAATGGGACTAATGCATGATTGAGTAGTCTGTATCATAGTGGACCAGACTATATTTGTCTGAATGGATTCTCCCTATGAACCATCCCGGAGAGGCCCTGCTCTTGGTCCCGCCATCTTCGCAAGCGCGTCTGGTGGGAACGAGAGACAGGGCCTTCTCTGTGGTTGCCCCTCGACTATGGAGCTCTCTCCCAAGTGATGTTAGATCTGCCGCCTCCCTTTTGTCCTTCAGGAGGCGAAGACCTGGCTTTGGAATAAAGCATTCCAAGAATAGGCCGAGATTGATTATAGTCTGAAATGAATGACCACGTCTCAGACCGAGTTGAATTTGTGTTTAGTGGCGAATTGGTTTTTATGTATTGTATTTTTTATGTATTTTAATGTGGTTGTAAGATATTTTTAATTTGTATAGCATGGAATTTCGCTGGAAGCCGGTCTGAGTCCCTCTGTGGAGGTGAGAAGACTGGGGTACATAGGTTTTAAATAAATTTTAAAAAATAAATATAAATATTGCTTACACTAATGGGAATCAACTCTTTTAAATTTCAAGAACCTGGATACAGAATTGGGGACTTTTTGCTTGCAAAGCATGCAACAAACAACAGAGATCTGGCTCTTCACTACAGAGCATAAGTTGGGCCTTTAGGCATGGGCACAATCCTTTAGGAACATTTGCGAGGAAGCCTTGGCTACACAGTTCCATAAAAGATAGAAAGTAGGCTAGCCGCTCGAGCATGGATCTGTTTTTAGCCATTTCCTTTGGCCAATCTGGCTTTTTTGGCTGAGTCAGGTGGCTGTAACAGCAAGGACTCAGCCCGTCATGGTTTCCCGTCCATAACGGGACCACACGGCAGCCGATTGCAGCTCCTCCCCCCTATTTGGCATCATAGTTGAATTTTTTTATTTTCCTTTATTTTCTTGATTTTTTCCCCATTTAATGGGACTAAGTAGGAGTTGGGGATGTGCAGGATGGGTGGATGGTGTGCATTTGGGGGTTTGAAGATTTTTGTCTTCTTTTGCTCCTCCCCTTCCTCTCCTTCAGAAAATAGCTCTAAAAGATAATAATTAAACAATAATAAAAACTACTACCATCTAGTAGTGGGCCTCGGTAGCGCAGCAGGTTAAACCACCGAGCTGCGGAACGTGCTGAGTGAACGATCAACAATTTGAATCTGTGGAGTGGGGTGAGCTCCCGTTGTTAGCCCCAGCTTCTGCCAATCTAGCAGCTGAAAGACATGCTAATGTGAGTAGATCAATAGGTACTGCTCTGGAGGGAAGGTAATAGCATTCATGCCTTAGAAATGGAGAGGAGCACCGTCCCTTCCAGAGTCGGACTCGGATAGATTTAATGTCAAGGGGAAAACTTTACCTTACTTTACCACCGAGTTACATCTCCTCTCGAGTATAAAGTAGACACAGATTTAAGGAAGCATTAAACCTGAAGCAAAAAGGAAATTGAAGAGTGCCAGTAGAGAAAAAAGGGAGCTTTTTAAAGGAAGCCCAGGGAGAATAACTCCAGGTCATTGCTCTTCCTTCCCGGGGCCTCCTTAAAATCCCTTGGAAAGCTGTGTGCATGCTGCAGGGAAAGAGGCTCCGGGGCGCTTACCGGCAGCGCCTCTCCTCTCCAAAGCATTAAACCCAGTCTCCTCTACAGACATAAGGGAAAGGATTGCAAAAAGAGTGGTATCTTAACCCTGATGTTTCAATCCAGGTCTTAATGAAGGATATAAAAACAAACAATGCCTAAAATGACGGGAAGGGGAACCTGGGAAGCCGGATAGGGTGCTTCCTTAGCCCCGTTGCTGAAACACATGCTCCCTTGAAGGGAAGAAAGGAAAAGGTCCCAGGAATGGAAAGGGGAGCCTCGTAAGTTCCACATTCCTGTCAATGGGCTGGATCTAGTTGTATTTTTTGGGTAAGGACCATAAAAAGGCTATCCGTCTGCCCGCCTGTTTTTGGGAGGCGTGCAAAAACGGATATTGGGGTCTACCGGTATCTGACCAGCGGAAACGGATTGAGGTTCAGCCGAAATGCACAAGCCTAGTGGAAAGCGATGGTACAAAGAAGAGATCTCAAATTACACAACCTGTCTTGGATCCTTCTCCTTCGTCTTGCTCCTCTATCCCTGGAAGCAAAGGCATAGGGAAAGCAAAGGCATAGGATAAGAATGGTTGGAATTCAACCTCACGCTGCCAAAATCTCAAGTCCTCAATGTGGAGCAGTTAGTTAGTTTAGTATAGATTAAGCGTTTCCCTTCCCCCATGACTCCGATTTTGTTCTCTCTCTCTCTCTCTCTCTCTCTCTCTCTCTCTCTATTTCTTCTCTCATTCTGGTTGGTTGTTTAAAATGGATATGTTTATACTGCAAGCCTTTTTAAAATCTGACTTCTGTTTTTCTTATATCTCTATACATCTGGCCCAAAACATATCTGCCTCTACGTCCCACCTCGTAACCTAAGATCATCCGGGGAGGCTCTGCTCTCGCTCCCACCAACTCGGCTGGTGGGGACAAGGGACAGGGCCTGCTCGGCTTGGTGCGGCCTGGCTCCACCCCCCTCTGGCTTCTGCTCTACCAGCAGCTGCTCCAGGCTTGAGGATGGCAGTGCCAAGCCAGCCTTGTGCTAGCTATGCCACCACTGTCTTGGCATTGCCATCCTCAAGCCTGGAGAAGCTGCTGGGAGCTCCAAAGCCAGAGGGGAGGGGGCGGGGCTTGGCACGGCCTGGCTCCGCCCCCAGCTTCCGCTCTACCAGTAGCTTCTCCAGGCCTGAGGATGGCAGTGCCAAGCCAGTGGTGGCATAGCTAGCACAAGGCTGGAGAAGCTGCTGGTAGAGCGGAAGCCAGAGGGGGGCGGAGCCAGGCTGCGCCAAGCTCTCCCCCGCCCCCCCCCCTCTCCAACCTTGAGGAGGTAGGTAGATCTTTCTGACTTGGTTTTATTATAAGTAGCTCGCAAGCTGAAAAAGTGTGGGCACCCCTGATCTACAGGTAGACTGGGAACGAAAGATGATACACAATATTACCGGCTTTCTCTTTCTCTTCTTTGCAGCTCTGGCGGATTTTCTTCTGGCACACATAGGCCAAGGCGATCAAGAGGATGACAAGACAGATGGTCAAACCAACAGTGACCCAGAGGGCCACAGCTGGAAACAGAAGGTGCTGGCCTAAAAGAGAGAGAGAGAAAGGAGGAGAGTCATTCCCAACAGCATTGAAGAAAAAGATAGGAACTGCCAGGATGCTAGTTACAACCTTCCAGAGATCCTAAGATGTGTTGTCGGGGGCTTTCGTGGCTGGAATCACTGAGTTGTTGCGAGTTTTCAGGTCTGTCTGGCCATGTTCCAGAAGCATTCTCTCCTGACATTTCGTCCACACCTATGGTAGGCATCCCCACAACCTCTTAGCTTGCCTGCCATCAGGCCCGTAGCTGGGGGTGTTGAGGGGCTTCAGCCCCCCCCCCAAATTCTCAGGGTGGTCCGCGAGAATTTTATATAATTTTTATTGGAAAGTTTAATACTTTACATTTAAAAGGGGTGGGGGGTTGGAGGGGAGGTGGGTTGTGGGGAGGGGGGAGTGTGCAGATAGGGAGGGGGAATTACAGGTACATAATTTAAACTATGTTTATTCATATCATGATCCGATCACCATGCTCAATATATCCCATATGCATGGGGGTATTGGGATAACAATACAAAAGGTTTGCTAGGGTAGAACCTCTCTTACTCAGACTCAGCCCCCCAAATCAAAATCTTGGCTAGGGGCTTGCCTATTCAAACAAGGTGGGGGTAGGGTGTTGCAAGCAACAATGTATACAAGGAACAGATTCGGCCGCTGGTCCTACCATGGATGTATGACCTTACCTCCATGGCTCTGAAAACGTACCTTTAACATCTACATGAATGGAGTTAATGTGTTACCACTGGCCTTGAAAAAGACCCTTCCCCTTATGGGTCGAAACGGGAGTTGGTACCATCGTACAGTGTTATCCTCGTCGGCCTGTCTACTCGCGGTTTGAGTCCACTTGGATTTATTGCCACTGCGGCCTGGAACTCTACCGGCTCTTCTCCTAACTCCGTCTCCCATCATCCTTGTCTCCTCTGGACGTTTTCGACCATACCTCCCTGGACTTCCACCCTATCATCCCCTCTTGCTCAATTGTGATTTCGGTCTGGTTCATTCCCATATTGAACTTGGGATACTGAAGGGTAGGAACCCTCCGGGGTGATGATATTGTGATCACTGTGATGAATGATTTTGTAATAGTAATATGTTATTGATCATGCACTGTTGAATCCATTGTGAATATATATTTTGATAAGCTACCCTCTGCTGTTCCTTGTATACATCATAGGGGCTTGCCTGCCATAGATGTGGGTGAAATGTCAGGAGATAATGCTTCTAGGGTAGATCCTCTCTCACTCAGACTCAGCCCCCCGAATCAAACTCAGCCCCTCCCCAATCAAAATCCTGGCTACGAGCCGGCCTGCCATAGACGTGGGTGAAATGTCAGGAGCTAATGCTTATGGAACATGGTCATACAGCCCAGAAAACTCACAGCAACCAGATCCTAAGAAGCCGGGCTTTAGCACAGCTGGTAAATCACCAGCAATGAGAAGATCTACCAACCAAAAGGTTGCCAGTTCGAAGCCCCAGTTTGGCATGAGCTCCCGACTGTCAGCCCAGCTTACTGTTTATCTAAGCCAGTGTTTCCCAACCAGTGTGCAGCGGCACACTAGTGTGCTGTGAGCAATCATCAGGTGTGCCGTGGGAAATTGGAACCTCCAATACCCTTTCTTCCCTCTCCTGCCGAACACTTTTTCTTCTCCACTCGGGCTCCCTTCTTCCCAGCCTCGCTCTGCTCATGCTGCCGCCATTTTGATCCGAGGGGGCAGCATGAGCGTGTTCAGGATGGGAGGGGGGAGGGAGGAAGACGTGGGGCGAGTCTGCGCAGTAACGTCCAGACGGGTCACGTTTTCCTCCCTCCCTCCTCCCCTACTGAAGAAGGGAGCCCGAGTGGAGAAGAAAAGTAAGTGTTCGGCAGGAGGGGGAAGAAAGGCACGAAGGGAAGGGGGAGGAAGAGGACTCTGTCGAAAGCTGGCATGGGCAAACTTGGACCTTCCAGGTGTTTTGGACTCCAACTCCCACCATTCCTAGCAGCCTCAGGCCCTTTTCCTCCCCTCCCCCCTCAGCCACTTAAGCAGGAAAGGGCCTCAGGCTGTTAGGAATGGTGGGAGTTGGAAGTCCAAAGCACCCAGAGGGCCGAAGTTTTCCCATGCCTGTTTTAGAGACCTTAAAGTGGTGAGCCTCCTTCCAACATTGTGATTCTGGATAGAAAACAAACAACAACATAACATTGTTTGAGTCCACAGTGCTCTCTGGGTGTAGGTGAACTACAACTTCCAAAGTCAAGGTCAATTCTCAAGCAAACCCTTTCAGTACTTTTTGTTGGCAATTCAATATGCCAAGTTTAGTTCAATTCCATTGTTGCAAGAGTTCAGGGTGCTCTTTGATTGTGTGTTAACTATAAATCCCAGAAACTGTAAATCCCAAATTTACAGTTGGGGGATGTAAATCCCCCAAACTCCATCTGTGTTCACATTTGGGCATATTGAGTATTCATGCCAAGTTTGGTCCTGATCCAACATTGTTTCAGTCCATAGTGCTCTCTGTATGTCAGTGAACTACAACTCCAAAACTCAAGGTCAATTCCCAAGCAAACCCTTTCAGTACTTTCTGTTGGTAATGAGAGTTCAATATGCCAAGTTTGGTTCAATTCCATTGTTGCAAGAGTTCAGGATACTCTTTGATTGTGTGTTAACTATAAATTGAGCAAGACCTTTGTGTGTGTCTGCCATTCCTGCCAGGATATCTATGTAGTGTTCATCAAAACAGGCCCAGGTTTCACACTGAGTGTATAAATACATTTAAAAACATATTAACTATATGTATTACTGTGTTAGAGTGTCATTTTGTGTCATTTTGGTTGGTGGTGTGCCCCAGGATTTTGTAAATGTAAAAATGTGCCGCGGCTCAAAAAAGGTTGAAAACACTGATCTAAGCAGTTTGAAAACAACTTGAGCTGTAAGTAGAGAAATTAGGTATTACTAAAAACAAGTGGGAGAGGTATTTTACGACATCATAAAGAAAAACATCAGAAAATGCCCTATGACAAAAAAGGAAGGAGGAAGTCCTGATGGGTCTTCGTCATAGATAGCACCCCCCTGTAGCTGGATTCGAGCACAACCTCAAAGGCAGCAAAAGGCTAGACGTCAACACAACATACTTCCTTTCTGTTCTTTTCTGTCTATTCAAAATGGCATCAATGTTTGCCGTGTATATGTACTGTGATCTGCCCTGAATCCCATTGGGGAGATAGGGCGGAATATAAATACAGTGTTGTTGTTGTTGTTGTTGTTGTTATAGAAGCTTTGGATTTAAAATACAGTAAAACTCCCTTAATCACAGGATTGCTTCCCTCTGTACTGAAATCTATATTTTCAGACCATGGTTGACTATTTAAATGTATTGGTTAACTTTAACCATGGCCCCAAAATATAAACTTTGGTACTATTGTGGTTTCAGGTGTCTGGAAAAACATTTTCCAGCTCTATGTTATCCGGAGTCAACAGTCCACAGCACAGGACTAAATGTCATCCTCATTAGAACTGACAAGAGTCCAACAGTTTGCTCAGACCCTTCGACCATGTCGGCGGACGCTTCAAACACGGTATTTTCACGGGTTCTGCAGAAGCATCTGAGAAGACAGGCAAACAGCAGTTTGAATTGCCCTATAAAACACTTCATTAACCTTTAAATAATTATGCTAATAAATTCAAATAGATGCTGATCCGTCACACTTTGCTTGGAGAAGCAGAGTCTCGGTGAAAGGGACCGAGCTTGAAAAATGACAGATTTCCTATGGCAAAAGATCTTTTCTTTTCTGTGGAGGGAGGAGAGGAAGAATGCAAACTTGCCTCGCCTGTCAATATTTCTCAAATCAAAACAGGGGTGTGCTTGTATTCCAGGCCTGGGCAAACTTTGGCCCTCCAGGTGTTTTGGACTTCAACTCTCACAAATTCATAACAGCCTAACCATGATCTTGCTCCCACCCTGGACATATGGAATTTCCAGGGTGGGAGAAAGATCATTGTCTGTTTGAAGCAAGTGCTAATGTTGCAATTAGCAAGCTTGAATAGCATTGAGTAGCCACGAAGCTGCAAAGTCAATCAGTGAGTCAATCAGTATCTGCCTAGAGCAGGGCTACCCAGGAAGTCGATCGCAATTGACCAGTCGATCGTGGGACCGAAGAAGGTCGATCACAGCCGGATGGGGCGCTTCTCAGAGGGGGGCAGAGCCAAGCCGCACCAAGCCCCGCTCCCTTCCCCCGGCTTTGGCGCTCCCAGCAGCTTCTCCAGGCTTGAGGATGGCAATGCCAAGCCAGTGGTGGCATAGCTAGCACAAGGGTGGCTTGGCACTGCCATCCTCAAGCCTGGAGAAGCTGCTGGTAGAGCGGAAGCCAGAGGGGGCGGAGCCAGGCCACGCCAAGCCCCGCCCCCTCCTCTCTGCTTTGGAGCTCCCAGCAGCTTCTCCAGGCTTGAGGATGGCAGTGCCAAGCCACCCTTGTGCTAGCTATGCCACCACTGGCTTGTCATTGCCATCCTCAAGCCTGGAGAAGCTGCTGGTAGAGCGGAAGCCAGAGGGGGCGGAGCCAGGCCGCGCCAAGCCCCGCCCCCTCCCCTCTGGCTTTGGAGCTCCCATCAGCTTCTCCAGGCTTGAGGATGGCAATGCCAAGCCAGTGGTAACATAGCTAGCACAAGGCTGGCTTGGCACTGCCATCCTCACGCCTGGAGAAGCTGCTGGTAGAGCGGAAGCCAGAGGGGTGACAGGCCGCGCAAGCCCTGCCCCTCCCCTCTGGCTTTGGAACTCCCAGCAGCTTCTCCCAGCTTGAGGATGGCAGTGCCAAGCCAGTGGAGGCATAGCTAGCACAAGGCTAGCTTGGCCCTGCCCTCCTCAAGGCTGGAGCAGCTGCTGGGAGTGCCAAAGCCGGGGGAGGGGGCAGGGCTTGGCACGGCCTGGCTCCGCCCCCCTCTGAGAAGTGCCCCATCCAGCTGGGATTGACCTCCTCCAGTCCCGGGCTCGACTGGTCGATCACGACCGACTTCCTGGGCAGCCCTGCCCTAGATCCTTCCAATTAACTCAACCTAGGACATCAACATTGACTCAGCAAGTTCCCATTGACTCAGCAGATCTGCTATAGTTCAGAAACTCCACTTGATTTGTGGCCATTATGTGGCTATGCCAAAGATAGGATGGCACAACAGGCATTATAGGAACCTGTTCTATACTGTCACCATTCAAGCGGTGGCACAGTCAGCCAACAGGTTTATGCTCCTTAAGAGACCCTCTTTCACAAGCTAGCAGTTGCCGAGCCAAGGATAATTAAACACTAATTAATGTTACCTGCAAGTGAACAAGGTTACAAAGAGCTCGAGGGTGTCTATAAAAGTTGAGGTGGCGTGAAGACAACTGGAAGCCACTCTGAAGAACCAAGACAAGTTACCCAAATGGGAGCATAAGGTTTACAGAGTCAAGAAAAGCATTTCACAGGGAGATCATGCTCTGGCAAAAGTTGAACCTGGAAGGCTGCAAATCTTGAGCATATTTTTGTAAGAGTACGTACACCTCTCTGCGTTCGGGGAGGTTTCCTTGTGTTGCTGCTTCTGTTTTGATTTTTAGTTATTGTATTTGTTGTTTGGGCCTGGCCTCATGTGAGCCGCCCCGAGTCCCCATCGGGGAGATGGTGGCGGGGTATAAATAAAGTTTATTATTATAATTATTCCATGGAAGTATGGTTTAGAGCAGTGTTTCTCAAGCTGGGGATCGGGACCTCTGGGGTGGGGGTCATGAGGGGGTGCTGGAGGGGTCACCAAAGACCATCAGAAAACTGTAAATTTTTTGATTATGGGATTTCTGTCCTGGCATTGAATGTTTGCCATTTATATGTTGTGAGAAGGTTCTTGTTGTGGTTGAGCAACCTGAGCCTGTAGTTGCTACAGGTAGTAATTGGGAAGAGGAGAGTTTGTCAGATATGTCCTTGGAAGAGGGAGGTTTGGGCGGGCCTCCTGCAGCTGGGAGAAAGAGGGCTGCAAGTGATGAGCATTTGGAAGAGGCAGAACATAGGAGGAAGGTCCGACAAATACTTAGGGAGCCTACCAGTGATGAGACCTTTGAGGGGTTTGACGTGGAGTTACCCTCAGAAGACAGTGATACTGAGCTGGACTCAGCACTGGTGCAAGATGTCCGGAATGTGTTAAATGCTGAGTCCAGCGAAAGTTCATTTTTGGTTTTTCCAGTGATAATAGTTGGCCTAGTGGGAATGTGGAATTGGACTGGGGCGCTTTAACTGCAGAGCAAAGATGGGACAATTGGAGGAACACACCCAGGGCTGCAGCTGAGGGCACTAGGGCAGATTTGGGTGTGGAGTCTGATGACTCTGATTTGTAAGGGTATAACAGTAAGGCTTGGGGATTTGGGAATCTGCGGTCGGCCAAGGTGTTGCTGTGGGTTGCTGGTTCCTGTATCTTGTGATTTTGTGGGTTCGTGTCCTGGTTCTTGATTCCCAGCAAGCTTGTCTGCCGCGTCCTGTTTGAACATTTCCTGTGTTGCTCTCCTGGAATGTGAAGCACTCCTTCTTTCCTTCTCTGGACGGGTCTTCGCATCACAGACTACAAGCCGAGTTACAGCTCAAGTTTCGTTTGAAGTCGGACGTCTCATCTATTTTGCTTTCGGTTTTGGGTGTGGGTTTTTTGGAACGCCGGATTGAGGCTACGTTGTGTTGAAAATAAACTGTATATATTTTTACTAGCTTGGTGTTGTCTTGCCATCTGTGGGAGTCGTGACAGTTCTCACCATCGGGATGAGAAGGGCGGAATATAAATGCTTTCAATTAATAATAATAATAATAATAATAATAATACAGCTCCTGTGATTCCATAACATTGTGCTATGGCAAAGTAATATCAAGCTGCAAGTTGCAAGTCTGACCCAATTCTATCATTGGTGGGGTTCAGAATGCTCTTTGTAGGTGAACTATAAATCCCAGCAACTACAACTCCCAAATGTCAAGGTCCATTTTCCCCAAACTCCGCCAGTGTTCACATTTGGGCATATTGAGTATCCATCATTATTTGAGTCCATAGTGCTCTCTGGATGTAGGTGAACTACAACTCCAAATCTCAAGATCATGCCCACCAAACCCTTCCAGTATTTTCTCTTGGTCATGGGGATTCTGTGTGGGAAGTTTGGCTGAATTCTATCATTGGTGGGGTTCAGAATGCTCTTTGATTGTAGGTGAACTAGAAATCCCACAACTACAACTCCCAAATGACAAAATCAATCGCCCCAAATCCACGAGTACTCAAATTTGGGTGTATCGGGTATTTGTGCCAAATTTGGTCCAGTGAATGAAAATACATCCTGCATATCAGATATTTACATTACGATTCATAACAGAAGCAAAATTACCTATGAATTTAGTGTGCCATATAGTAGTGTGCTACTATGAAGTAGCAATGAAAATAATTTTATGGTTGGAGGTCACCATAAAGGGTCGTGGCATTAGGAAGGTTGAGAACCACTGATCTAGAGAATGTAACTTAGCTAAGGTTCCCGTGTGAGTTTTTATGGCGGAAAGCAGAGTCACACTCTGGTCTCCCTGAGTCCTAGAGTAGAATTCTACACTGTAGAATCTAAAGTGGTTTGACACCACTTTTAACTGCCGTGACTCAATGCTATGAAATCCTGGGAGCTGAATTTGGTGCGGCAAAGAAGTCTAAAAGAACTTACAAAACTACAGCTCCCATGATTCCACCGTATTTAGCCATGGCATTTAAAGTGTTGTCAAACTGCATTAATTGCACAGTGCAGATGCTCTCTAGTTGAACACTCAAACCACTATATCAGGTTGGCTCTTTGGCAAGATGTGTTTCTAAGGATACACAGGAATGAACTAAAAGAACCACCAGTGCAATTTTATGTCATCTTCAACCAGAAGTTGTTCACTTCAATAGGATTTGCTGTTATCTGAGATTTCACATTTCCATGGTAAGCCTAGGACCATATCTCTCACAGATATAGGAATCGTGTACGGTACTCAGAAGTGGTTTTGTCAATTTCTTTCCTCTGAAATATAGCCTACAGCAACTGGCATTTGTTGGTGGCCTCCATCCAAATACACTTATCAGATGGGATCTGGTGCCTCTAAGGCAGGGGTCAGGAACCTATGGATCAGGAGCCAGATGTGGCTCTTTTCATGATTGCATCTGGCTCTCCCCTTCCTTCTTTCCTCCATTCTCCCTCTTCCTTCCTTCCTTCCTTCCTTCCTCTTCCATTCTTTCCTTCTCTCCTTCCTTTTCCCTCCCCTCTCCCCTTCCTTCTTTCCTCCATTCTCCCTCTTCCTTCCTTCCTTCCTTCCTCTTCCATTCTTTCCTTCTCTCCTTCCTTTTCCCTCCCTCTCTCCCCTTCCTTCTTTCCTCCATTCTCCCTCTTCCATCCTTCCTTCCTTCCTCTTTCATTCTTTCCTTCCCTCCTTCCTTTTCCCTCCCTCTCTCCCCTTCCTTCCTTCCTCCATTCTCCCTCTTCCATTCTTTCCTCTTCTTCCTTTTCCCTCCCTCTCTCCCCTTCCTTCTTTCCACCATTCTCCCTCTTCCTTCCTTCCTCTTCCTTTCTCCCCTTCACCCTTTCCTTCTCTCCTTCCTTTTCCCTCCCTCTCTCCCCTTCCTTCTTTCCTCCATTCTCCCTCTTCCTTCCTTCCTCTTCCATTGTTTCCTTCTCTCCTTCCTTTCCCCCTCTCTCCCCTTCCTTCTTTCCACCATTCTCCTTCTTCCTTCCTCTTCCTTCCTTCCTTTCTCCCCCTTCACCCTTTCCTCTCTCCCCTTCCTTCTTTCCTTCCTTCTCCCTCTTCCTTCCTTTTCTATTCTTTCCCCCCAAGTATTCCTTTCCTTCTCCTTCCTTTCTTTTCACTTCCCTCTCTCCCCTTCTTTCTCTTCTTCTTTTCCCTTCATTATTTTGCTTTTTCCTCACTCCCTTTTCTTCCTTCACATTTCCTTCTTTCTTTCCCCGTCCTTGTCTCTCTCCTGCTTTTCTTTTCTTCCTTTTCCATAGTTCGTTCTTTTTTTCTTTCTTCCTCTCCCCCTCCCTCCTTTATTTCCTCTGTCTTTCTTTTTTTCTTTCCCCTTCCTTCCTTCCGTCTTTTCTTCCTTCCCAGATTCCTGAGCATACCTTTTGCAGAGCCAGGTCTGAGGTGTCCTGTCATTCTGCCGGGGGAATCCTTTTCTCATAGTATGTATGTATAGACTCACATTTAGTTGAATTCAGTCTTAAAATATATTATACTAGCTGTACCCGGCACGCGTTGCTGTGCCCTATTTAGGAGATGCGAGAAAGTCTGAGTATGTAAGGGTTGGAAATGATGTTACTTATGGTCTTGGTGGGGTCATGGCTGTGTCGTTGTGGGTTGTTCTGGTGGGTGGGATGTTGAAGTCCTGGGGAGTTGTTGGTGTGTGGTGTTGCTGGCGTTCTGCATAGCTTGTGGATATACAATGTTTTTTGTCTTTCCGTCTGCTGTGTTGATGTAGAGGTTGATGCTTGTGTGGGTGGGGTACTTTGGAAGTGAGTGGAGGTACTTGAAATCCCATCATCCATGGTGTGCCCTCCTCTAAACTGCAGTTGGATGGAGTGTGGGTCATGGGGGCACTGTGCGCCAAGTTGGGTCTTTATCGGTCTTGGTTCTGGGCCACAGTGGTCTGTAGGGAATGAAGGGTTTGAAAGTACTACAAATCCCATAATCCATGGAGGTACATCAAATCCCATCATCCATGGTCCACCCTTCTCCAAACTACAGTAGAATATAGCGTGGGTCATAAGGGCCAAGGTAGGTTACTGTAAATTAAGCCATACACAATGTCCCATGAGCTGAGGCCTAGTCGGAACATCAGGTTAATGAAGCCTTACTGTCAATTCAGGGTGTTGGCGACTGCCTTTGCCTTATCTTCCTCTGCCAGTTTATTATGGGTCGGAATGTTCATGTTGGCTGGCCAATAGAGGCGTTATGCAAATACTCCCTCATTGGCAGCCAATCGTGTTGTCAGGATGGAGAGGCGGGGATTCGTTGGCAGCCGTGGAGGACGCTGGGACATGTAGGTTTTTTTTTCATCGTTGTTTTGGGGGACTTCTAGGTTTTGGGGGAGTTTCTTTGCTAAAAACCTACCTTGCCTGAGGCCTATTTCTGTTGCCAAGTTTGGTGTCTCTGCCTTGTAAGGTTTCTCTGCCTAAGACGGTCGTTCCATGACGGGACCTCCTTTATATAATAGATATATTATATGGCTCTCACTGAAATAAATTTCCAAATATTTTGCTTTCATGGCTCTCTGAGTCAAAAAGGTTCCTGACCCTTGCTTTAAGGCATTTCATCTTATACTTGTTGTTGTGAGATGCCTTCAGTCTGAATTTTTGAGAGGAAGACAAGATAGATAACAAAGGATAACAAGTTTCCCTGCCCCCTCCTCAACAGACCTGTGATGGTAACTGAAGCATGTGTCTCCTGCTGAAGCAAGGGGTTCTTCACCAAGCAACTATATGTGCTATTTGGTTCAAGTACCACCCGTAAGACGCTCCTCACGTCGAAAAGGCCTTCCTCGTTGGCCACTTGGGAGGTGGTGATGTTCTCTGTGATGTTGTTCCCTTGGCCATCGTGCCATAGAACCATAGCCTCGGGATAACCAGAAAAAGTGTGGCACGTCACCGTGACCAGGTCTCCTGGCTTCAGGTTCTTGTTTGGTTCCAGGTTCAAATTGGGCTTGGAATAGAAAGCTGAAGAAGAAGAAAGAAATGGTTAACGGGTTCATGAAAACTCAAGTCTGAACTTATAGAGACCTTCATTAGCTTTCACAAATTGAAATCATCTAGGATATATGGTGGAGCAATATGGGTTTCTGCAACTCCAGATACCAGAAGACATAGATTCCACTTATTTTATTTATTATTTATTATTTTGATTTATATACCACTCTTCCCAAAAAGACTCAGGGTGGTTCACAACAATGAATACACAACACAATGTAGTTAAAAACAGAATAAAAACAGATTAGGACCAGAATGGAAAGCCACAACCTTAGAGATTAGACGCCTGGCGGAACAGGGTGATCTTACAGGCCCTCCTGAAGGCCTGTAACTCCGTTGTTGCTCGTGCCTCTACCGGGGGGCGTTCCACAGGGTAGGCGCTACCACAGAAAAGGTGCGCTGCCGAGCCGATGACAATCGGCAAATCTTGAGTGATGGAACCTCCAATAGGTTTTGGTCCATGGGCCGTAGTGGTCTCTGGGTAATGTGTAGGGAGAGGCGGTCCTTCAGGTACACTGGCCCCAGACCATTCAAGGCCTTAAAGGTTAACACCAGCACTTTGAAGGCAATCCGGTACTCGATGGGGAGCCAGTGCAAACGCTGGAGGACTGGTGTGATGTGGCATGTTAGTGTCACTCCAGCCAGCAGTCGAGCCGCACCGTTTTGCACCATCTTCAGTTTCCGGATTACCGACAAAGGAAGGCCAATGTAAAGGGCATTACAGTAGTCCAGTCTCGAGATGACCCTGGCCTGGATTACCACGGCTAGGTCATCACCGGAAAGGTAGGGCACCAGCCGCCTCGCCTGGCGCAGATGGAAAAACACTGCTCTGCTCATGGTGGAGACCTGAGCCTCTATTGTCAGCAGAGGATCCAGTTGGATCCCCAGGCTTTTAACCAGCGGCGACGGACTAACCACCTCAGGTCCTACCTAAACATTAAGAATAATATTTTAATAGAATATCTATTTGATGGTGGACTTTCTTGGAGAGTTGTGGTCTTTGAAGAGAGGTTGGTTGAAATTTTTCTAGAAGTTCTTCAAATGTGTATTCCTGCATAATGATAGGACTGTACGGCCTTCATAGCCCCTTCCAACTCAAAGGGCTGAATTAATGCAGCTTGATATTACTTTGCCATGGCACAATGCTATGGAATCATGGGAGCTGTATTATCATTATTGTTATTATTATTATTAACTGAAAGCATTTATATTCTGCCCTTCTCACCCTGAAGGGGACTCAGGGTGGAGCACAACATATAAACGGCAAACATTCAATGCCGGGACATAAATAGACTATACAAATACATAAACATTAAAATAATTTATCTCAACATTAAAATCCACTGTTTAAACTGTCTCAATCATCCACATCGAATCTTGTTGGCACGGTGAGGTTTCCTATTACTGCCTTATTGCACTGTAATAACAACAACACCCCCCCCCCCCCCGCGGGTGAGAAGGGCGGGGTAGAAGTATTGCAAACATATAAACAACAACAATGTGGTAATCAGCACACTGGGTGCCGTGCCAAAAGATCTCAGCCGGCATTTGGAAACAATAAACATTGACAAAATCACGATCTGCCACCTTACTTGGATCTGCGCACATGATTCGAAAATATATCACACAGTCCTAAAC
>JARBWK010000464.1:0-31194 GCA_030556195.1 Anolis apletophallus | reverse complement strand
GTAGCCTTCTGCTTGCTTTCCCGAGCCTCTGTTTTTTCAGCATATCCTTCATTCCACAAGTATGTAGCTTGGAAATTATTTTTTTACTGCCTATTTTTTCTTGTTGTCATTGCTGTATATTTTGAGGTCACTTTGGCGCTACAGCACTCCTCGGGCAAAGCTCTCACAAGGTATTCTCTGCAGAACTTGTTCAGAAGTTACCTGCCAGAGAAATGAGAGGAAAATCTTTTCAGGAGTTGAACAGAGAAAGATCTCATGGGACATGAAGAGGAAGTCTAGTGCTGTAGCAAACCCAGGGGGAGAGGGAAGGGGCCCACTGCCTGGTGAGAAATACTTTGACACTTGCCCAACAATGAACAATCCCTCCTCAGGTACAAAGGGGACGGGGCCCAAAGGTTCTCTGTGTGTGATTTCTTACACTGGAAGGTGTTCAGGGAGGGCCCTTTATCATTATCAGCCAGAGAGATCCTGGGCCTCTCTGTAGTACAAACTCTAGAATCCTGCAGGAAACAGACACAGGGTTTTAAAGGGAAGCACGCTCTTCTCCTACTTGGAAGGCCAGGCACTAACTTTTCTGAGGCTGCAGGGATTCCTCCTCCGTGTGGTTTTTTTGAGACTTCTCCTTTTGAGTCCACCCTCCCCTCCTTTCTTTGCAGGCCCCTCTGCCCTCCTCTTCCTGCCTCCAGGGGGCACTTACATCCTTCCCGCCCTTCCTTTGCTCATGAATGGGGAGCAGTGGATGTGTTGCAGCCACCCTCGGATTCACGTTTTACCTTCAGCTCCACAAAAATAAATCTTGTTTTCCCAAAATACAATTGTTGAGGTTTTCATATTTTAAACTTTTCTTATTAAATTATTACATGGCCTGCATCAATAGGAGCCTAGTCTCTAGATTCAGGGAAGTCACGCTACCCATGCTCTATTCTATTCTGCCTTGGTCAGACCACATCTGGAATACTGTGTCCAATTCTGGGCACCAGGGCTGAAGGGGGAGCCACTTTATCATGAGGGCGAATTGTAGGTGGGAACAAACAATGGGTTGGTCACTCTCCGAAGGCACATCGGAAGAGCCAGGTTTTTAGCTTTCTTGAAGGGTGTTAGGGTAGGGGCTTGTCTAATCTCCCTAGGTAATGAGTTCCAAAAGCGAGGCCACAACAGAGAAGGCCCTCTCCCTCATACCCACAAGTCGTGCCTGTGAGAGGGAGAGGTGCGAAAGGAAGGTGTCACGATCCAAAGCCCGAAGCCAAGGGGGTTGGCTCCATCCTTGGAGTCTTGCCAGCTTTCCACAGCAGATAAGGGCCAGCTGCAAGGTCTGGGAAGCTAAGACCGTTAGGGCCTTGGTTGGCGCCTTGGCTAGGGCCAAGGTTGGCGCCAAAGAGAGGGGGCATTAACACACTGCTTGATTGATCGTTCTTTGAATGATATGTGTATATAAAGGGATGCAGGGTGTGAGTGTGTTTATTCCTGGCATCACATAGTCTTGATCTCGTACAGTAAAAGCGTTGAGTGATATCGAGTTGACGTCTGTGAGTCATTTCATGCGAGCTGGACTGAGTCCTGACAGAATGCCAGGAATCACAACACCTATCCTGCGGCCGCAGTGAGGGTGCAAAGATGCAGAAGAGCCAGTGGGTGTGGGCGCCAATGGCTGAGGAGAGCCATGACAGTGACCTGTTCTTTGAGAATGATTCGGAGGACAACCTGCTCTTTGAGAGGACGAAGGAGTCCCTTTTGAAATAGTGGAAGGGAACTTCAGGTACAGAGTATGGGACCCGACGTGTGAACCCATGCCTAAGGAGGTGGCCCAGCTGCGCAGCCAGAAGCAGCTTCCGAGGGGTGAGAGTGAGAGCTTCGTCCCCCAAAGAGTGGTGGCAGCAACAGAGCGCATGCTTAACTTAGAACAGGCCCTCGCGAGGATGCACCACCAGCTGGTGAGAATATTCCCCGCAGGGAGCCTTCCTGCCATGATAGAGCTCTAGCCTGGCACCGAGGGGAACGTCCCCCATAGAAGCAACTCCAAGTGTGCTGTTGAGACCCCATCCCAACCAGATGCCTGGACAGGAGTAAGCCAAAGGCCCTTGCGGTGAGGCCAAGGTCGAAAAGGGAGGAATCCAGACGCCGGAGGTGAAGGGTGAGCCAGGGGACAGGGGAGCTGGGAGGAAACAGCCCCAGTCATATGAGCCCCCACAGAGAGTCTCCCGGCAGAAGCAGCACTGGATAGGGGGGAAAGGGGCCCCTCAGGGAGGAAGAGGCTTTGACCGGAGTAGGCGGTGACCGAGGGGAACCGACATAGGCCTCTCAGGGAAATGGATAAGGAGGTCGGGAGTGAGGATGAAGAAGTGCTTCAGGAGATACGACGTATCCTGCTGGGGAAGTCCCAAGCGCCAGTGACTGGAGGTGGATCCCCACTGCTTGGCCCAAGGATCCCCTTGGAAGAGCGTGTAGCAGAGATGGATGAGTGAATGCTGACAGTGGTCAAGCTCTTGGAATGCTTCGTCCTGGCTAGGGCGAAGGAAGAGAAGGAGGTGGGGGAGACAGAGCGGCAGAGGAGCAAACCCAGGACTGGCAGCTCCAACCCTGCCAGCTTGCCAGAACCCAAGAATCCAGCTACATTGCAGCCAGCAAGCCTGCATGAAGGAGCCTTGGACGGGCCAATCGGAGAGGTGAGCACCGAGGTGGGAGAAGCTCTGTTTTCACTGGAGAGGGAAGCCGGGAGGTGAGAAGACTGCGTGGAAATCCTATCGGTGCAGAGCCCAGCCCCAGAAGCAGCGGCGACCATCGCAGAACCCCTAGAAGTGGAGAAGAGCCCTGAGCGGGAGGGGCCGTGGTTGCCAGAGGCCCAGACAGCGGCTGTAAACCAACCGTCGTCTTGCCCTGACCTAAACGTTGCCGAGCAATGACAGTCCCCTCTGATGGAAGCAGAGGAAGGGAAGCCGCCTGGGGTGCTAGCTGAAGGAAGCAAGGAAGAAAAGCAGCAGGGGATCCCACAGAAGATTCCCAGGATCAGAGGAGCGGAAGAGAGAGAGACACACATACGGCTGCCAGCATCCCGAGTAAGTGGAGGAATTGAGGGACCCTGGGAGTTGGAGTCTATACCACCCAAGCAAAGGGAAGGGGAGCTGGAATGTGAGCACCAGAATGGAGCAGTGCCGGGAGGGGACGCCACCCCTGAGGGAGACGAAGCCCCTCATCTCCTCCTCGAGGCAAGGAGAGCAGCTCCCCAGGCACGGGAGTACGTACCTTGCAAGGTCCTGAGGGACAGCTGTGTCAAGCATGCCCTACAAAGAGGTCCTGGAGAAGTCAGGCCTGTGGGAGGTGAGGTGACCCAAATAGCCTGCAACCCGCTTACAGAGGAGATCTAGCGAGAGGGTCCTCAACCCGAGGAACTGGAGGGGCAACCGAGAAGCAAGAAGCCAATGGGTTTGGCCGAGGAAGCTTCCCCCCGCAGGCTGGAGGGTTCGTCTCGGCAGCTCCCTGCTCAGCAGCAGATGCAGGAAAGGGTAGAAGCTTGGATCCAGAGCGGTAGAGAGCTGAGAAGCTGTATTGGACCAGAGGAAGTCGAAGGTGAGCAAGGAGTTAAAGAGTCTTCCGCTAGACTCTATTCAAATTCCTTGGGGCCTCTGCTGGGGCAGAAGGAGGTGGGAGCCCAGGTGGTGGTTGCCAAGCAACCTGGTTTTCCCTCTGAGCCAAGCGGGAGAAGTGATTCAGCTCCCTTGCAGAAGGAAAGAGCCACGCCACACGAACCCAAACAGGAGCAAGGGGGGCAAGGGCTCATCTTGAAAGGCAAGAAAGCAGAGAAACGAAACTTAGCCCAGCAGCAGAAGGGGAAGGCGCAGGCCGGGGAAAAGAGAAATCAGCAGGAGAGAACAGCATCTATAAACCTGCGATTTCGGCCTTGCCAAAAGAGAGTAACACACCCCCGGAGGAGAGTGAGAAGGAGGGGGTCACCCAAGTCCACCAGAGAGCAAAGAAACAGGCCCTATCCCAGTGGAGAAAGGAGAGATAGAGGAGACGGCTGTGTCTGTTGTACTGGGACCAAAAGGCACCCAAGAAATCGTGAGTGAGGGGAAGGACGAGATGGGATGCAGCGCGTTGCCCACAAAGGAAAGCGGCAACACAGGCCGCAACCCTAATTCCGCAGAGCAGTCCCAGCCTGCTGCAGACGCCCTGGAGTTGGAATGAAGGGTGAGAAGGAAGCGGAAGAACGCCCTTTGTTCCCCAGGCAGCCCTTTGGTCCCACAGAGCCCACCGACCCAGCTGTGAGCAGATTCGGCGGGAAGGGCGTTGCTGTCTTCCATCTGGCAAGAACGCAGCAAGGGGCTAGTGAAGACCAGGGAGAGTCTACTCTGCAAATGCCGAACCCCAGCAAGACCAGCGACAGCAAGACCGGCCGGGGGGGGCTGGGCCACCAGCGTGGCTTCTGGCGGAGAGGGAGTGGGAAGGCCAACCTGGCTGGTCACTGAGCATGCAGAGTGGCTGCCTGGGGAAGAGCGCGACTTGGAAAGAGACAAGAGGGATGAGGGCGAGTGAGCATGGGGACATACATTTGTTTGAACTGCCAGCTAAGAGCGAAGGAAGGAAGACGTTGTTTAAGACACTGGTGGACAGTAATGGCTTCAAGGACGTTTTCGCCTCTGGATGAAGCCATGAAGGGACACTGACTTTGTTTGGAATATATGCTTTGCAGCCAGAGACAATGGACCACATCGCCTTGCGACCACATCGCCAGACTGCTGTTGTAATAAAAGAACTGACATTTGTTTGGGATTCCGGGGGAGGAACAACCATGGGTGTGGGAATAGCCACATTCGAGCAAAGTATGATTCCGGAAGAGCCGGGGGAACGGGGACGGACGGGACGTGAACCTGCTCAGGGGCTTGGGAATGGGTTCCTACAAGAGCTGGGGCCCAAGGGCCACCTCGTATGCCCCTAATTTGATCCGGGACTGCCCGATGGATGTAACAATCTCTAAAGAGAGGAATGGGTCCATACATTCCTACAACCCACCCCCGAGAGCGGTGGAAGTGAGTTACCTAACTTCAGGTGTAGGGGGAGTTTCAGGGAGGATATTGCAAGGCGATATACCGACAGATCAAACCCAATTGGTTAATCATGTCTTAAATGCCACCCCGAGGGGACATTGGGATGTGCTGGCAAACAACGTCGAGAAGGCACGGCCACAAGCAGAAGGGGAGAAGTGTTTTCCATGTCTGACTGTGCAGGGCCGGCCAAAGGAGGTCCAAAGGGAACGTGATGTGGGATGTTATGCAGGCCTGGGGGTCCTCGTTGGGGTCATATTAATGTTTTGATGTGTGGGAGTTGGATGGGCAGATTGAAGGGCATGAGAGCCGGGGAAAACGGGTCTATGCAATGCGTTAGCCAGCCCAGCCCAGTGCATTAGCTGGGGTGCCGCCGTTGCTTTGAAGGGAAAGCCGCTTGGGAGTTGTGGTGAACGTATCGGTCCACTAGAGAGGGGTGGAAGGCATTTCGTATGTGTAGAACTACCTGCCCCACCAGAGCTGATTCCAGGGGAAGAAGAGAGGGTACACATTGGTACGGGAAGGTCAACTGGAGCAAGGCAGGTGGATGGCTCGGTGGGGGGGGGGGAGGCACCCAGATCGAGAGGCACAGTGGCAGAGGGGGATAAGGCCATCCCCAGAAGGAAAATTGAAAAAGGTAAAGTTCCCGGAAGGAGGCGGTTGGGGAGAAGAACCTCTGGGAGGTGACAAGAGCCCGGTCGGGGAGGAAGGGGCATCCTGTCATGACCCAAAGCCCGAAGCCAAGGGGGTTGGCTCCGTCCTTGGAGTCTTGCCAGCTTTCCACAGCAGAAAAGGGCCAGCTGCAAGGTCTGGGAAGTTAAGACCGTTAGGGCCTTGGTGCGCAAGGTTGGCGCCAAAGAGAGGGGGCGTTAACACACTGCTTGATTGATCGTTCTTTGAATGATATGTGTATATAAAGAGATGGGGGTATGGGGGTGTTTATTCCTGGCATCACATAGTCTTGATCTCATACAGTAAAAGCGTTGAGTGATATCGAGTTGGCGTCTGTGAGTCATTTCATGCGAGCTGGACTGAGTCCTGACAGAAGGCCTCTCCGCAGAATTGAAGAGATCGTGCAGGTTTGTGGTAGGAGAGGCGGTCACGAAGGTAGGAAGGTCCCGAACCATTTAGGGCTTTATGACCTGTACCTTGAATTGGGACCAGAAAATGAATGGCAGCCAATTGAGCTCCTTGAACAGGGGGGTTGACCGCTCCCTGTAATTCGCTCCAGTTATTAATCTGGCTGCCGCACGTTGGACCAATTGAAGTTTCCGGGCTGTCTTCAAGGGAAGCCCCACGTAGAGTGCATTACAATAGTCCAGTCTAGAGGTGACCAAGGTGTGGACCACCGTCAAGTCAGGTTTTGCGAGGTATGGTCCCAGCTGGCGTACAAGTTTTAATTGTGCGAAAGCCCTCCCGGCCACCACCGACACCTGCGCATCAAGTGTCAGCGCTGAGTCCAGGAGGACCCCCAAGCTGCGGACCTGTGCCTTTAGAGGGTGTGCAACCCCGTCAAGCATAAGTTGCCACCCAATACCCCGGTCAGGCGTACGACTGACCTGGAGGGCCTCTTGTCTTGTCAGGATTGATCTTCAGCTTGTTTGCCCTCATCCAGGTCGACACCGCAGCCAGGCACTGGTCCAGCCTCCTAGGGGCTTCCTTAGATTCCAGTGAGAAAGAGTAGTGGAGTTGGGCATCATCCGCATAGAGATGGGACCCCACTCCAAAACTCCGGATGACCTCTCCCAGCGGTTTCATGTATATGTTGAATAGCATGGGGGGACAAAATAGATCCTTGCGGGACCCCACAGGTCAATGGCCAGGGGTCCGAGCAGGTGTCCCTCAGCTTCACCAACTGGAAACGGCCCTCCAGGAAGGACTGAAGCCACAGTAAAACCGCGCCCCTCAGTCCCATCCCAGAGAGTTGACCCAGAAGGATACCATGGTCGATGGTATCGAAAGCCGCTGCGATGTCCAAGAGAACCAGCAGGGTCACACTCCCCCTGTCCAGTTCCCTGCGGAGGTCATCCACCAAGGCCGTCTCGGTACTGTGTCCAGGCCTGAAACCAGACTGCTAACGATTTAGAGAATCGGTGTCATCTAGGAATCCCTGGAGCTGCAAGGCGACCACCCGCTCCAGCACCTTGCCCAAGAAAGGCACAGTCTGGCTTTAGGCCGGGACGTGGAACTGAGACAGCTTTGATCACCCTGGTAGACTATCTACGCCAGGAACTAGACAGGGGGAGGGTGTCCCTGTTGGTTCTGCTGGACCTCTCAGCGGCCTTCGATACCGTTGACCACAGCATCCTTCTGGGACGCCTTGCAGATATGGGGCTTGGAGGGATTGTCCTGCAGTGGCTCTGGTCCTTCCTGGAGAGACGGTCTCAGAAGGTGTTGTTGGGTGACACCTGTTCGACTCCACAACTGTTGTCTTGTGGAGTCCCCCAGAGCTCAATATTGTCACCGATGTTGTATAACATCTACCTGAAGCCGCTGGGGGAGATCATCCGGAGCTTCGGAATGCGATGTCATCCCTATGCAGATGATGCCCAAATCTGTCACTCCTTCCCACCTGTTACCAAGGAGGCTGTCCAGACCTTGAACCGGTGCTTGGCTGCTGTGTCGGACTGGATGAGAGCTAGCAATTTGAAATTGAATCCAGACAAGACAGAGGTCCTACTGGTCAGTCAAAAGGCCGAAAAGGGTATAGGGGTTACAGCCTGTGTTGGATGGGGTCACACTCCCCCTGAAGACGCAGGTTCGCAGCTTGGGAGTGATCCTGGATTCATCGCTGAGCCTGGATCCCCAGGTCTTGGTGGTGGCAGGGAGAGCTTTTGCAGAGTTAAAACTTGTGCGCCAGTTGCGCTCGTACCTTGGGAAGTCTGATCTGTCCACAGTGGTCCACACTCTGGTTACATCCCGAATAGATTACTGCAATGCACTCTACGTGGGGCTGCCTTGGAAGACTGTTCGGAAACTTCAACTAGTCCAACGGGCGACAGCCAGGTTACTCACTGGAGCGACATACAGGGAGCATACCACTCCTCTGTTGAGTCAGCTCCACTGGCTGCCTATCCAATTCCAAGCACAAAGTGCTGGTTTTGACCTTTAAGCCCTTTACAGTTCTGGCCCAGTTTACTTGTCCCAACGTATCTCCCCTTATGTCCCACCTCGAAATTTACGATCTTACGGGGAGGCTCTGCTCTCGATCCCACCTTCATCGCAAATACATTTGGTGGGGACGAGGAACATGGCTTTCTCGGTGGTGGCCCCTCACCTGTGGAACTCACTCCCCAGCGAAATTAGATCAACATCTTCCCTCCTTTCCTTTAGAAAAAAGGTAAAGACGTAGCTTTGGGTCCAGGCATTTGGTTAGATATTGGCAGCATGCGGAAAATAAAATGATGACTATGGAAAAGGACTGCGGATTGGCTGGGACAATTTCTAAATATGGAACTAGGATTATTATTATTATTATTCCAATTTCTATACTGCTCCTCCCTGAAGGCTTGGAAACCCATACACAATAGAAAATACCCAAACCCATACACAATAGTAAACAGTACATTTAAAAAAGTTAAAATAGAATTGAATATCATGGATAGCTGAGACCGAAAGCCTGCCGAAAA
This sequence comes from Anolis apletophallus, assembly GCA_030556195.1. NCBI lineage: Eukaryota > Metazoa > Chordata > Lepidosauria > Squamata > Anolidae > Anolis > Anolis apletophallus. The sequence continues at coordinate 22,526 of JARBWK010000464.1, read as the reverse complement.
AGAGTTGTTTGCAAGCCCTCCGAAAGGAAGGCAACTCTCTAATTGCTCGCACCTCTTCATGCAAGGCATTCCAAAGATTCGGTGCCACAACTGAGAAGGCCCTTTGCCTAGTTGATGATAAATGGTAAGTCCAGACATTAGGGACTTCGAGGAGGTTTTGATATTCTGACCGTAGTGATCTCTGGGGAGCATAGGGGGTAAGGCGGGCCCTCAGGTACACCGGCCCTAGACCATACAAGGCCTAAAAGGTTAGGACCAACACTTTGAACGCGATCCGGTACTCTTTTGGAAGCCAGTGCTATTGCTGCAAGATTGGAGTAATATGACATCTCGCCGGAGCCCCGGCGAGCAGTCAGGCAGCAGCATTTTGCACTAACTTAAGTTTCCGGATCACGGACAGAGGAAGGCCAATGTAGAGGGCGTTACAGTAGTCCAGTCTCGAGATGACCGTCGCCTGGATCACCGTAGCTAGGTCCTTCCCGGATAGGTAAGGTACCAGCCGCCTAGCCTGTCAGAGATGGAAGAATGCAGATCTGCTGACAGCGGCGACCTGGGCCTCCATTGTCAACAGTGGGTCTAACAAGACCCCCAGGCCTTTTACAGAGGACGACGGGCGTAGTGCCTCGCCGTCCAGGGTAGGCAGCCGGATTTCTCCCCCACCCGGGCGACCCAGCCAAAGGATCTCCGTCTTCGATGGATTCACCCTCAGCCGGCTGGCCCGCAGCCATCCAGTCACGGCCTCAAGGCACTGATGGAAATTATCGGGTACGGAGTCCGGCTGGCCCTCCATCCTCAGAACAACCTGGGTGTCATCCGCATACTGATGACACTCCAGGCCAAAACTACGCACCAGTTGGGCAAGTGGTCGCACATAGATGTTAAATAACAAAGGGGAGAGAATAGCCCCCTGAGGCACCCCACAATTAAGGGAGAGCCTCTCAGAGGCTACGCCTCCCCTCTTCACTCATTCTCCCCGGTCTTGGAGAAAGGCGGACACCCACTTAAGGGCAGTCCCCCTGACTCCCATCATGGCTAAACGGTGGGTCAATAATGTGGTATCTACTGTATCAAAAGCTGCCGTGAGGTCCAATAACACGAGCAACACTCATCTGCCTTGATCCAGCTGGCAGCGAAGATGATCTGTGATGGAGACCAGTACAGTCTCCGTCCCATGTCCAATATGGAAGCCGGACTGGAAGGGGTCTAGCCATCTGTGTCATGTAGGAAGTGCTGCAGCTGAACCGCTACTGCCCTCTCAATCACTTTGCCGAGAAACGACAAATTCGAAACCGGACGGTAATTAGAGGGAACCGAACGATCTAAGTCCAGCTTCTTCAGCAGCGGAATTACCATAGCCTCCTTTAAACCCTCCGGAAAGACTCCTTGCTCAAGGGAGCTATTAACTATCTTAATAGTTATGTATTTTAATTACTGATATTTGTTTTAATCTATTTTATTGTATTTATGATGTTTTTGTTTTATTCTTTATGCGGCATCAAATGGTTGCCTTTTTGTCAGCCACCCTGAGTCCGCCTTCGGGGGTAGAGAAGGGCAGGAAATACATAAATAAAAGGGAGCTAGACCCGCCCCAAGACCAAGCCCTGGATGATAGCTGTTTTACCGATGATGGATCTGGCATTAACAAGCAGGCTCTTAAGTCCAGGGGGTCTGTCGTGGAGACTACCACACCTATCCTTCCCCAGGGTCGCAAGGACTCAGTTGCATTTCTTCCTGGGATGGAAACGACTGCCATTTCTCCTCCCCCACACAACCTCTACGGTGCCCCTCCCGCACGAAACCCCAACCCCCCGATGGGACGGCTGGTTAGAGTTAGACTCACGAGGGATTAGTCCGCTCCCCAGGAATGGAGAGCCACACACTAAATTCACTTGACTTAAGGATGGGGATATCTCCAGAGATGTGAAGGAGGAGGAGTCATCAGGCGTACTGGGGGGACTAAACAAGGGGAGCGTCTGTGGGCGGGATTGAGAAGTGGAATGGGCAGGGAATACCATTAGAGAGGGGGTCTCAAAATGGAAAGCTGAGGGCAGGGAAACCCTAATAGAAGGGGTTTCTGCAATGTTGTTGTTCGGGCTTGTTAAGTCTTGGGAGTGTGATTTCAACCCGGCAATAAGGGGGCGGATCAGAGGATCCACCAACATCCTTCTGATGGTAATGTCCCAATGATATAACCGGGACCCAAGTGCAAATAGCTCCTCAGTTAACATATTGTCCTCAGGTGTGATGAGAAGACATGTAGAGCGGTCCTGTGACTGACAGTCTCTGTGAAGCCACGCTATAGATTTCAGTTTGACTTCCATCTGGCTCCTATGCAATATTTGAGCCAGGGATGTCTGGACTGCTCTTCTCGAAGTCCATCTGCCTCTGTTCATGAAAGAGCCTGAAACTTCCACCGCCAGATTGCAAGTTCGCAGAAGATGTTGAGACTGGCGTGAAAAGTCAAGAGATTGAAAAACAGACTCTGATGTTACATTGTTGGTTGGCCTCAGTGGTTCTGAGGCCGACTTTTCCAACTCCAATCTCCTCTGTCCCCTTTGATCAGAAAAAGCCCCCCACCCCCACCCTCAGCCACCTCAATTTCTGCGTTATTTTCAGTCTTGCTTCCCTCTAAATTTCCCCACCTTAGGTCATCCGATGTCTGTGACCAAAACTCCTCAGGGCAGTTTGTAGGCCCTAGACCAGCGGCCGGGAACCTTTTTGACTCAAGACCAAACTTGGCACACAGAGCTCCTATTACCTACACTATCTTTACTGATGTTTATTTTCCTGACTAGGCCCCCAAAAATGACAGAACAAGATTACAGTGGTTCTGACACCCCCAAGACAACTCTACATTCTGGTCTTTCTGTACCTTCACTCACTTACTCTGACCAGCACGGGTGAAAGACCTGGACCAAACTTGGCCACCCCCATGATGCCCTTTACCTCCTGGTGCAGTTTGAGAAAGATGAACCACGGATTATCAGTCTTGCTTTTGCTTCCCAGAGACCACTTTCCCCACCAAAGACCGATAAATATCAAACTTGGCACACTGTGCCCCCATAACCCTCCTCTAGGGGTGCAGTTTGGAGAAGCCCATGGATGATGGGGCTTGAAGTTCCTCCACTCACTTCCTGAGACCGCTGAGACCCACATCCAATGACTCAAGACCAAACTTGGCACACAGAGCTCCTATTACCTACACTACATGCTGGTACAGCTTCGAGTAGGATGGACCATGGATGATGGTAGTTGAAGTACCTCCACTCCATGAGACCACAGCGACACTCATCCAATTACCAATAAAGACAAAACTTGGCAAAGAGTGCCCCCATGGCCAACTCAACATTCTGGTGCAGTTTGTGGGAGGACGGATTATGGATGATGGGACTTGCAGTACCTTTACTCACTTCCTGAGACAGCTGCGACTCTCATCCAGTGACCGATCAAGACCAAACTTGGCACATAGAGCCCCCATGACCCACTTTACACCCTGGTGCAGTTTTCAGGAGGATGGACCACGGATGATGGGACTTGAAGTACCTCCACTCACTTCCTGAGACTGCTGCGACCCTCATTCAATGACTGTTCAAGACCACATTTGCCACACAGAACCCCCTACATCCTGGTGCAATTTGGAGGAGGATGGATCATGGATTATGGTCCATGTTCCATAATCCTTCACTCACTTCCCGAAACCACTGCGAGCCAAATGAACAACTGATACGGACCAACCTTGGCACACAATGCCTTCCTCAAATAACCCGGGCACCGCCGGGTCCTCAGCTGAAGTTTGGAGGGGGACAGAACACGGATGATGTGTCTTGCAGTACCTTCCCTCACTTTCCAAGACTGCTACAAACCTAATCCTATGATTGATCAACACCAAACTTGCCACACAGAGCCCTCATGACCCACTCTACATCCTGGTGCAGTTTGGAGGAGGGTGGACCATGGATGATGGGACTTTAAGTACCTCTACTCACTTCCCAAGTCTGCTGCAACCCTCATCCAATCACTGATCGAGACCAAACTTGCCACACAGAACCCCCATGACTGCCTTCACGTCCTGGTGAGGTTCGGGGGACGACTGACAATGGATGATGGAATTTGTAGTATTTTCACACCCCTCTGTTCCCACAGACCACTGTGGCCCCCAACAAACACCGATAAAGACCACACTTGGCACACAGAGCCCCAGTGACCCACTCCACATCCTACTGAAGTTTGGAGGGGGACAGAACATGGATGATGGGACTTGCAGTACCTTCCCTCACTTCCCAATCCTGCTACTAACCTATTCCAATGACTGATCAACAGCAAATCTGGCACACAGAGCCCTCATGACCCACTCTACAGCCTGGTGCAGTTTACTGTGAGACGGACCACGGATGATGGGACTTGAAGTACCTTCACTCACTTCCGAAAAACAATGCACCCCTCATCCATTCACCAATACAGACCAAACTTAGCACACAGAGCCCCCATGACCCAATCTACATCCTACTACACTTTGGGGGGACGGGGGACAGAGATGATGGGACTTGCACTACCTTCAGTAATTTCATGATACCACTGCAACTCCCAATAATGATGGATCAAGACCAAACTTGGCACACAGAGCCCCCATGACCCACTCTACATCCTGCTGCGCTTCTCAAATAACCCGGGCAGGGCCGGGTCCCCAAGCTAGTATATAATAAAGCGGAATGTTTGTATGTGTGTATGTGTGCGGAGGGCGGAAGGAAGGATACGTGTCAGCTTTCTGATTTGCTTCTACTGTGGGATTATTTGCATGAAGGACTCTGATTGGCCAGCCAACACGAACATTCCGACATTCTAAAGTGGCAGAGGAGGGCAAGGAAAAGGCCTGAGGCAGACAGGCATGGTGGGAGTTTAAGGCCAAAACACTTTGCGACCCCTTTGCGACCCCCAACAATGAGAGAACAAGACCAAACTTGGCACACAGAACACCCAAAACCCACTCTACATCCTGGTGCAGTTTGAGGGAGGATGGACCATGGATGACGGGACTTGAAGGACCTTCACTCACTTTCTGAGACCACTGCGACCCTCATCAAATTACCAACCCCCCCCCCCCAAACTAGGCACACAGAGCCCACATGACCCATTCTACATCCTGGTGCAGTTTTGAATAGGACGAACCATGGATGATGGGTCTTGAAGTACCTCCACTCACTTCCCGAGACCACTGCAACCCTCATCCAATGACTGATGAAGACTAAACCTGGCACACATCACCGCTATGACCCCCTTTCTGTCCTGGTGAAGTTTGGGGGAGGACAAGCAGCGGATTATGAGATTTGTAGTACTTTCACACTTTGGTTCCCACAGACCACTGTGGCCCCCAACAAAGACCGATAAAGACCAAACTTGCCACACAGAGCTCCCATGACCCACTACATCCTACTGCAGTTTGGAGGAGGGCTGATCATGGATGATGGGACTTGAAGTACCTCCACTCACTTCCCGAGACCGCTGCAACCCTCATCCAATGACTGATCAAGACCAAACTTGGCACAAAGTGCCCCCATGACCCACTCTACATCCTGGTGCAGTTTGGAGGAGGATGGACCATGGATGATGGGACTTGAAGTACCTTCACTCACTTTCAAAGACTGCTGCAAACCTAATCAAATGACTGATCAAGAACAAACTTGGCACACAGAGCACTCATGACCCACTTTACAACCTGGTGCACTTTTGTGTGGGACGGACCATGGATGATGGGATTTGAAGTACCTTCACTCACTTCGTGAGACCACTGCGAGTCAAATAAAAAACTGAAAAGAACAAGCCTTCCCACACAATGCCTTTCTCAAATAACCCAGGCAGGGCCGGGTCCCCAAGCTAGTATATAATAAAATAGAATGTTTGTATGTGTGCGGCGGAAGGGCGGATATGTGGCAGCTTTCTGATTGGCTCCCACTGTGGGATTATTTGCATAAAGGACTCTGATTGGCCAGCACCACCAACATTCCGACACTCTAAAGTGGCAGAGGAGGGGTAAGGAAAAGGCCTGAGGCAGTCGGGCATGGTGGGAGTTTAAGGCCAAAACACTTTGACAATGACAGAACAAGACCAAACTTGGCAGACAGAACCCCCAAGACCCACTCTACATCCTGCCGCAGTTTGAGGGATGACGGGACTTGCAGTACTTTAACTCAGTTGCTTAGAACACTGTGGCCCACACCAATGACGGATCAGGACCAAACTTGGCACACAGAGGCCCAATGACCCACTTTACAACCTGGAGCAGTTTAGGGCAGGGTGGGCCACAAATGATGGGATTTGCAGTACCTTCACCCGATTCACTTCCCACAGAACACTGTCGCCCCTACATATCACAGACCAGGCCCAAACTTGCCACACAGAGTACTCATGACCCACTCTCCATCCTGCTACAGTTCTTAGGGGGATGGTCTATGGATGTACTCATGCCACACAGAGTACTCATGACCCACTCTACATTCTGGTGCTGTTTTGAAGAGGATGGACCATGGCCAGTGGGACTTGCAGTACCATCACTAAGTTCCTGAGACCACTGCAAGCCACATAAACATCTAATAGGAACCAACCTTGGCACACAATGCCGGGTCCTCAGCTAGTTTATAATATAATTAGCATTAGTGCTGGCTATATAATATAATGGATTCCCCAGTGGCACAGTGTGTTAAACTGTTGAGCTGCTGAACTTGTTGACTGAAAGGTCGGTGGTTCGAATCCGGGGAGCGGAGCAAGCTCCTGCTGTTAGCCCTATCTCCTACCAACCTAGCAGTTTGAAAACATGCCAATGTGAGTAGATCAATAGGTACTGCACCGGCGGGAAGGTAACGGCACTCCATGCAGTCATGCTGGCCACATGGCCTTGGAGGTGTCTATGGACAACGCCAGCTCTTTGGCTTAGAAATGGAGATGAGCACCAACCCCCAGAGTCAGACAGGACTAGACTTAACATCAGGGGACAACCTTTACCTTAGGGACGCTCTATTTATTTTAATATTTATACATTATTTTAGTAGTTATACACTATTTCAAGTCTTTATAAACTTAAAATAAAGTGAAGGAAAGGCCCTGCAAGGCTGGAGGGAGGGAGGGCTGAGGGGGAAGCGCTTTGGAGAGCAGCGGCGGCAAAACCCCATAAAACAGCTAAAATACCATGATATATATTTTAAATTAATATTTCTTTGAAATCTGTAAAACAGCAAGTCCACAATAAGCGAACTGCAAAGTATTTCTTGCTGCTTCTTTTGTCAGTGTTGATGTGGAGATGGCCTGGTTTGCCTACTCTGGAACATGCAACGTAGAATTGTCCTTCTTTAGGGGTCCCTTTCAAATCTACAATACTACATCTGTGTGTGTGTGAATCATACCTATCTATCTATGATTCACATACACACAGGAGGGCTTTGATGACTTTTTTTTACCCTGGTGAAGGGAGTTAGACTGGATGGCCTTGAGTATTTGCTGTTGGTCATGTGGGTTCTGTGTGGGAAATTTGCCCCAATTATGTTGTTGGTGGGGTCCAAATGCTACAGGTTAACTATAAATCCCAGCAACTACAACTCCCAAATGTCAAGATCTATTTCTCCCAAACGCCATCCGTGTTCATATTTGGGCATATTGAGTATTGGTGCCAAGTTTGGTCCAGATCCATCATTGTTTGAGTCCACTGTGCTCTCTCGATGTAGGTGAACTGCAACTCCCAAACTCAAGGTCAATGCCCACCAAACCCTTCCAGTGTTTTCTGTTGGTCACGGGAGTCCTGTGTGCAACATTTGGTTTAGTTCCATCATTGGTGGAGTTGAGAATGCTCTTTGATTGCAGGTAAGCTATAACTCACAGCAACTACAACTCCCAAATGACAAAATCAATTTTTGAGTGATGGTAACTCCTTGGGTTAGTGATGTCTTGTGGCCAAATTTGGCAGCAATTTGTCCAGTGGTTTTTGAGTTATGTTAATCCCACAAATGAACATTAATAATGTATATATTTTTATTTTTGAAATTTACCCACAGCTGCTGCATTTCCCACCCTCGGCTTATACTCGAGTCAATAAGTTTTCCCAGGTTTTGTGGTAAACTTAGGTGCTTCGGCTTATATTCTGGTCAGCTTATACTCAAGAATATATGATACACACACAAAGGCCTGGGCCAATTTCGGCCCTCCTTCCAGGTGTTTTGGACTTCAACTCCCACAATTCTGGCTGTTAGGAATTGTGGGAGTTAAAGTCCAAAACACCTGGAAGGAGGGCCGAAATTAGCCTAGACCTGATACACACATACACACACATACACACAAAAAGAGAATAGGAAGAGCGGAGGGAAAAGGGTGAGGGCCCTTCCACACAGCCCTATATCTCACAATATCTGCTTTGAATATCTGAGTCCACACTCAGATAATGTAGGATTATCTGCCCTGATATTCTGGGGTATAGGGCTGAGAAGGAAGGAAGGGGAATAGACACACACACATATACACACTCAAAGAGAATAGGAATAGAGCAGGGAAAATGGTGGGAAGGAAGGAAGGAATATATATAGAGAGAGCTCCCTTCTACTTCTATTACTATTATTATTATGGCTGGATGGCCATCTGTCAGGAGTGTTGTGTCTGTGCTTTCCCTGCAGAATGAAGGGGGTTGGACTAGATGGCCTTTAGAGCTCCCTTCCAACTTATTGTCATTATTAATATTATGGCTGGATGGCCATCTGCCAGGGACGCTTTGACTATGCTTTTCCTGTATGAAGCAAGAATGAAGAGGGTTGGACTAGATGGCCTTTAGAGCTCCCTTCCACTTCTATTATTATTATTATTATGGCCATCTATCAGGGGCCATATTATTATTATTATTATGGCCATCTATCAGGGGAGTTTTTTCTGTGCGTTCCCTGCAGAAAGAAGAGGGTTGGACTAGATGGCCTTTAGAGCTCCCTTCCATATCCCTTATATCTCTCACACACAAAGAAGAGGAGAGGGAAAAGGGTGAGAAGAGAGGAAGAAGAAGGTAAGAAGGGGAAAGAGAATAGGAAGGGGGCAAGGAAAAGGGTGAGGAGGAAGGCAGGATGGGGAATACACAGACCCACACAAAGAGAATAGGAAGAGGGCAGGGAAAAGAGTGAGGGCCCTTCCACACAGCCCTCTATCCCACAATATCAAGGCAGGAAATCCCACAATATCTGCTTTGAATATCTGAGTCCACACTCAGATAATGTGGGATTTTCTGCCTTGATATTCTGGGGTCCAGGGCTGTGTGGAAAGGCCCTGAGAAGGAAGGAAGGGGAATAGACACACACACACTCAGAGATAATAGGAAGAGGGCAGGGAAAAGGGTGAGGAAGGAAGGAAGGGGAATATGTATATATAATGTATAGCTATACACACACACAAAGAGAATAGGAAGAGAGCAGAGAAAAGGGTGGGAAGGAAGGAAGGTGAATATAGATACATATATGGCATGGGCCGACTTTGGCCCTCCGTGTGTTTTGGACTTCAACTCCCACAATTCCAAATAGCCATTAGGAAGTCCAAAATACCCGGAGGACCAAAATTTGTCTATACACCCCATCCATATCTATCTATCTCCGTGATTGGTTGGGGGGCGCCAATATACTGTTTGTTTATCATTTAAAGTTACCTATGTCCGGCCCTGTGCGTGATGCCGTGTTCACAAAGGCTGCCTTTGCAGAGAGTGAGTCTCCAGAGGAAGAGGAGGAGTCCTTCCTCACTATTGCGATTTGGTCAGGCCGCAGCTGAAATATACCCTGGATCTGGTTCTGATCCAAAAGAGGAAAGAAAGGCCTGTAAAGTTTGGGGAACGGATGCGCCTGGAGCAGGGGCGGTCTAAGGTAATTTTAAATGGTAGGCGACCATTATTTTGGTGCCCCCCCAAAAACATTATTTTGCCGCCCCCCATGTAAAACAAATATACAATTATAATGTCACAATACCATTAGTAGTATTATATTGTATCAATGTATATACAATACAGTATATTATACCATACTCATACTATATTATATCATAATTATATTATACTACATTACAATATAATTATATTATAATATATTGACATTATAATATAATGTAACATTCTATTATATTATTATAATGAAATAATAAAATTATTTATTTAAATAAAATTATCCTCTACTAAATATTTTCATTATTCCTATAAAACTCAAATAACCCAAAATAAAGTAAAATAAAATATTATATATTACTATTTTGTACAATAGCACTATACTGCAATATTGTTTGTAATATTACATGTAATATAAAATATATCATTATTCTATTGTTATATTGTATTTTTATTATATTGTATGACAATATTAAGCAGAACTGTATAATAATCAACAAGAAATGCAATGTAAATGCATCAAAATCAGAATATATTACCTATCACCCGTCTCATAATCCATAGGAGTCTCCCATAAGTCCAAAATTAGGATCCCAATGTAAATGTAAATAGAAAAACAGCCAAAATGTTCAAATGAGGTCGAATACAGGCAGCGCGGCCTGGGCAAACTTGGGCCCTCCCTCCCTCCCTCCACAACTGCGCCTGCGTGAAAACCTCCGCGCGTGCCCAGAAGCGGCGTCGGAGCGCACAAGGCCGGGGTCAAAAAGCAGGCAGCTGCAGCACTGTCTGAGGAACATCGGCAGGGCCAGGATGGCGCCCCATGCGGCCAGGATGGCGCCCCCTTCCCAGATGGCGCCCTAGGCGGCCGCCTACTTGGCCTACCTTGTAGGACCGCCCCTGGCCTGGAGGAAGAAAGGGCCCCGACCCCACTGACAATGGCTTCGAACTTCAAGAAAGGAGACTCCACCTGAACATTAGGAAGGACTTTCTGAGTGTGAGAGCTGTTCAGCAGTGGGACTCTCTGCTGCCCTGGAGTGTGGTGGAGGCTTTTAAACAGAGGCTGGGTAGCCATATGTCGGGGGTGCTTTGGATGCGCTTTCCCTGCTTCTGGGCAGAATGGGGCTGGACTGGGTGAAGGCCCACCAGGCCTCTCCCAACTCTGCCTGGCTGAGGATGCCCTGGGCCCAGACCAGCGCAGGGGCAGCAGCAGCAGCAGCCCCGAAACAGGCCTCACAGGGCTGGGCGGGAAATGAGGGCCTTCCTCCCAGCACAACCACCCCCAGCTAGTACTTGCCAGAGAATTCATTTCTTCCTGTAAAATTGACAAGCCCTCATGGGTATCATTGGCCAAAGCTTCCAAATCATGTGATAACACACGCAACTGTTTTATGTTCCAAGCCACCCCTACCCAAGGGCCTGCAATTGCTATAATCTTCTGGCCTTCAGTTAAATAAGTTCTGTCAGAATCATATCCATAACGCTGCACATCCGCAAAGGAGCGCTTATGGACATGTAGGTATAGATTTGTCACTTGAGTCTCTCTGGGAAGCACCCTCAAGCCCCCCGGCTGCAAGGTGCCTAGAGTACAAACTCCAGACCAAACTGCAGGGAGCACAGGCATTGCCACTTTCCCACAGATCCAAACAATTCCCTCTGGAAGTCCAGTGGCACGGTAACCCAAACGTCTAGCAGGTAAATTCTGAACCAGGTTCACTATAGCATTCTCATGATGATTTCTAAACAGGATGTGAGTGCAATTTGAGCCCTCCCAGCTCCAAGTCCACACTCCTGTTGTTCTCAGACCACAGCGTCCTCTGTACCTGCTGTGCACGGTGATCATGTGATCACAAGCAGGATAAGAACCTAGCTCAATCTGCTTAAACAACTCATACATGCCATCTCTCTGACTTCCTGCATAATAGGGATGTGCCTCCCTTTCCCATTTGAAGCACAGGGCAGCTCTTAACACAGGGGCCCGATGTGTGACCATGAACCAAGCCCTCTCTGCTGTCCCTGTCATATGCTCCTGCTTCCCTTTCGTGCTATTCCACCCTGCCAATGTCAACAACCCAGATGGGACTATTGGCCAACCGGACCTATGGCTTGAAGGCCCCTGGCTGCAAATCCAGCACAATTTAAACTTAACTCATGTGACATATTAGTTACAAGTTTGTGAAACATATTTTCCTCCCACCCGCCATGTGTCCCAGTATGTACAAAGTCAATATCAGAGCCACGAACCCAAACACTGTTCTTACTCTCCCCGAGCGCTTACACCTGTAACTCTGTCCCATTAAGATGCATAGCCACCACCGCAATGAGAGTGCCTTAGGCTCTGTCCATCTTTCTTGCGTTGGACCACCATTACCCGGATTGGGAGCGATGGTATCAGACGACTCTTCTGTGGCCGTCTGTGTGCCCCTTAAATAGGGCGTTGCAAAGTATTTGTAATCCGAAGGCGAAGGGGATTGTCTGGATCCACAGATGCCTCCAAAGCAACCGGCGCCCTCTTCACCCTCGAATAATGGATCCAAGGGCGAAGACCTTGCACTTTCACGGCCGTTGGTGTGCTCAGAAGCACGGTATACGGCCCTCTCCATTTCGGCTGCAGCGGGCGCAGGCTCCATTCTTTCACCAGGACAGATTCGCCAACTGAAAAAGAGTGAAGACAAGTAGACGGGAGAGGAGGTCGCAAATCTGCAGTGTATTGACTAAGTTTCTCTAGCTGTTTCCCTAACATCTGAACATCTTGCAAAGTCTGTTGATGTCCTAACACATGGCTGTCAGAAGTCTGTCCACACATAGGTTTTAAGTTCAATGGAGGCCTGCCATACAGTCTCTCAAATGGTGACAAGCCTGTCTTCTTATGTGGTGTACACCTGACTCTGAGGAGAGCCAGGGGTAACGCCATTCTCCAGTTCAACTTAGTCTCTTGGCAGATCTTTGCTAAACAGTTCTTTAAAGTTCTATTTGCTCTTTCTGCTCTGGCAGAAGATTGTGGGTGATATGCACAATGAAGGCGCCACGTGATCCCCAGCAGCTTACACAGTCCCTGGACCACGTGGTGCACGTATGATGGCCCGTTATCTGAGCCTATCTGCAAAGGCATGCCGAATCTAGGAATAATGTCTTTCATGAGGCCTTTTACTACCTCAGCTGATCGCTCTGTGCGTGTAGGAAAAGCTTCAATCCAACCTGTGTAAGAATCTACAAAAAGCAGCAAATAACGGAAGCCTCCACTCATTGGCATTTCTGTAAAGTCTGTAACTAACACTTCAAAGGGCCAATTCCCTTGATATTGTATCCCAGGCGCTTTCAAAGGTCCCTCTCTTGGGTTATTCTTTGCACATGTCCAGCATCTTCTTGCAGCCAAGGACGTCAGGCTGTGCAATCCATTGATGAACATCTGTCTTTCTAGGAGCGCTGCCAGGGCGCTTTTCCCTAGGTGTGTGTTCTCATGGTAGAACTGTACTATGTGCCACGCTTTTGTCTTAGGAACAAATACGCGGTTGTCTGGCATCTTTATGAAACTATCTTCCCAATCTCCACCCTCACTCAAAGCCCATTCCTCTTCCTCTCTAGTGTAATTGCATTTCTCCACTTTGGGCTCTGAGTCAGTGAGATTTAACATTACAGGTGTGTACTTCTGAGTAGCTACCTCTTTGGCAGTCAGATCCGCTAGCCTGTTTCCCTGAACCACCGGATCATTGCCCTTTTGATGTGCTTTACAGTGCATCAAAGCCACTTTACTAGGGAGCCAAACAGCATCCAACAAATCTAACATAGCATCTGCATATTTGACAGCCTTTCCAGCAGAGGTCAAAAAGCCTCTTTCCCTCCACAATGCCCCGTGGCAATGAAGCGTTAAAAACGCAAAACGAGAATCTGTATAGATATTAACCCTTTGCCCTTCGGCCAGTTTTAAAGCATGAGTCAGCGCAATCAGCTCAGCCAGTTGGGCCGAAGTCCCAGGAGGTAGGGGCTCCGCTTTGAGCACCCCATCCTCCCAGGAGACAACAGCATAGCCGGCATAACGCACTCCCTCTCTTATAAAACTGGATCCGTCCGTGTATAGGGTTAATTCTACCTGTTCCCAAGGGAAGTCACGCAAGTCTGGCCTACTGGAATAGACTAAATCCATTGTCTCAATGCAGTCATGTTCTGAGAGATCTGAAGGGCTAGGCAAAAGTGTTGCCGGATTTAACATGGGACACATCTCTAGGGTAACGAGGGGGTTGTTACACAAGACACCCTCATACTTAGTCAGTCGCTCATTTGTCAGCCAGCGGGGACCCTTTGAATCTAAAAGTGCTTTCACATGATGGGGGACCCTCACTGTGAGTGCTTTCCCAAGTGTAAGCTTGGTGGCTTCTCTGATTAAATCCACCGCAGCTGCAACAGCCCTCAAACAGGGGGAAGCCCCTGGCTACTGTGTCTAACTGCTTGGACAAATAGGCTACAGGGCGTTGCCATGTACCTAAAAACTGTGTCAAACCCCTATAGCGGTCCCATCTCTTTCTGCAGCAAAGAGATAGAACGGCTTCTCCAAATCTGGCAGGCCTAGCGCAGGTGGTGAGATTACAGCTTCTTTCAGCATCTGGAAAGCCTGATCACAACTCTCAGTCCACTCAAAGGGATCCTTGTTACCCCCTCTGGTAGCTTGATACAATGGCTTTGCAATGACAGCATAATTAGGAATCCAATGTCTTACATAAGAAGTGGTTCCTAGAAACTCCCTTGTCTGTCTTCTGTCTTTGGGGGTTGGAATGGCACAAATAACTTCCTTTCTTTCAACTTCCAACACTTTGCTCCCCTGGGTCAGGCCAAAGCCTAAATATTTAACTTTCTTCTGACACAACTGTGCTTTCTTCTTGGACACTTTATACCCTTTCTCTTCTAGCACTTTTAACAGTTCTAGAGTGTAATGCTCACACCCTTCTTTAGTCTTAGTCCCGACCAACAGGTCATCCACATATTGAAGCCAAAAACCTTCAGCCTCTGGAATTTCAAATTCTGACAAGTCCTGAGCTAAGGCCTGCCCAAAAATGCTAGGGGAATTTTTAAAACCTTGCGGAAGTCTACACCATGTGGCTTGACGTCTTTGTCCTCCCTTTGGGGTCTCCCATTGGAAGGCAAAGATGGGTTGAGAGATAGGAGCTAGCCTAATGCAGAAAAATGCATCACGTAAGTCCCAGCGGTACTTGGTATTAGACTCATCATTACATATGGATTTTGGACCACAGGGTTAAAGTCACTGTAGCTTGATTGACAGCTCTAAGGTCTTGCACAATGCGATACTTTCCATCTGATTTGCGAACAGGAAGAAGGGCCGAATTCCAAGCTGACTCACAATGAACAATAATCCCATGACGCAACAATCTTTGCAACTCTCCTTGGATTCCTTCCACAGCATCTCTGCTTATCGGGTATTGGGCCTTTCTCACGGGAAGCTGACCAGTTCTTATCTCAACCACAACAGGGGCAACATTTATCGCCATTCCTGGCTCATTATCTTCAGCCCAAACCCTGGGAGTTTCTCCCCAACACCAAACTGTATCTTTCTTGCTAACTTGTTGCAATCTAAACAATCTGTATTCTTCTTGCTGTGGGACTGTAAGTTCCAACTGGCCTGTTTCCAAGAATTCCAACCTTGCCCTTATCTTCGCCAAGATGTCTCTCCCAAGAAGAGGGATGGGACAATCTGGGACATACAGTAACTTATGCACCACCTCTCTGCCAGCAATGTTGCACTTTCTTTGCTGTAACAAAGGACATTTCTGTGGCCTTCCTGACACTCCGACAATTTTGATGTGCTGACCACTAGGGGGCGCTATTTTCTTGTTCACTACTGATTTATCCGCACCGGTGTCTATTAGGAACTTTATACGCTGACCTTGTACATCTATGGCAATCAATGGCTCCTCTGGGTCAAGTAGCAGAAAAGCCTTGCCTATCCTTCAACATTCATCTTCCCACTCTGAGTCTTCCTCCTCTTCCTCCTGCATGGCAGCAGCCACAACAGCCTTCTGATATGGTTTATAACTTCCTTTGCCTCTTCCCCTTGGCTTCCCTGAGCCTCTGGCTGTACTTTCCACTTTCTTCATACCTGCATCACTTTCTTCTGACATTTCTTCTACACAATCCCTTTTCCAGTGGCCTTCTTTCTTACAGCGTGCACACTGGTTTCGACCCAACGTAAATTGTCCTCCACTGTTTCCTCTTCCTGACCCCCTTCCTCGACTACTTCCTCTTCCTCTTCCTCTTCCTGACCTTTCTTCAAACATGCTCACCAAGACTCTATATCCTTCTCTCTTCTTCCTCTCCTTCTTCTCTTCCTCTACCTGCTCTCTAGCCATATACACTTGGTCGGCAATGGCCAACAGTTCAGTTAAATTCTTGCCCAAAAACCCTGGCTGTTTTTGGATTTTCTTTCTGATGTCTGGGGATGACTGTGAGATGAAAGTTTGTGTGAGAGCAACTCTCCCATCATTCTGTTCTAGATTGTAAGGGCTATATTTTCGATAAGCTTCCTCTAAACGTTCAAGAAAAGCAGCAGGGGTCTCAACTTTGTCCTGTTGGACCCCTTGTATCTTTTGGATACTAGAAGGCCGGGGAGGGCCTTTCCTAATGGCTTGCAATAGGATTTGCTGAAAGTCTCTAATTCTGTTTCTCTGATCTGGAATATTCGGATTCCACCCCGGATCTTGTTCCACCGGGAACCTAATATTCCCAAATGCCACAGCTTCTATTTGCCCATGTCCCTCTTGTGCTATCAACCTGGCTTGGTTGATGATGCACCTTCTCTCTGCCGCAGTAAACAGGGCGTTTAAAAGCTGCTTGCAGTCCCACCAGGTGGGGTCATGAGTAGCCATAACTCCTTCCAAAAGATCCCCCATCGCCCGAGGCTGTTCAGAATATGGGGGGTTATGTTTCCAATTAAAGATGTCCGAACTTGAAAACGGAACTATTTGAAAAGCTTGTTGGACCCGGTTATGGGCATCCAGTAGCGGGACCTGCCGGATAGGACATTGTAGTGCCCCTCTTTCCACCTTTTCTTCCTCCCTTGCTTCCTGCCCCCTGGTTTGGCTTCTGGTTCTCATTGGAGAAGCAGCTCTTCCCACACTATGCCTTCTTCTAGGTGGGTCCGGAGAGCGCCCTGTTGTCCCTACGGTGTCAACGGAACTGCTCCTTCGCTTCTGCAGGGGTGGTGTCATCTGCCTCCCTGAAGCTTCGGGGCTTTCATATTCCTCTCTCTCCCTGCCTTGGGGACGCGCTATCGTCCGGCCAGAAGGAGGGGGTGGACGTCTCGCCTCTCTCTCTATCTCTCTGGCTTCTTCAAGGGGGTAATTAATCTTCATGGAAAGAGGGCCCTGGTAAGCAGGCGGCTCTTCGAGGGGCAGGTCCCTTCCTGGGGGAGAAACCGGGCATGCCACTATTGTTGGGAAGTGGAACGGAGGAGCTAGCGCAGGCTGGGACGCTGCTTTGGCAGACGGAACCGTCCCGCTTGAACCCGCATCTGCTAGGCTTTCTAATTCGAATTGCAAAGTCTGTGGTGAATTTACTGAAGTTGAAATTGGCGCGCCGGGAACAGGAAAAAGCTCTGGGCTCGCTGGGAGCGACAGGGCGGGGACGAACTGGATTGGCGCAGAAGGAGGAGGAAAAAGTCTTGGGCTTGCCGGGAACGGCAGGGCGGGGACGATCTGGATTGGTGCGGTAGGAACAGCGGGGACCGCCTCAGAATGCGTCACGGCCGTTGACGTCATCTGGACGGCCGAGCCTGTCCCAAGGGTGGGGAACATGGCTGGAGCTTGAACGGGGCTCTGGGGCTGGCGTGAAGCGGGGACGCTGGGGCTGCTCCCCTGGCTCGGTTGGGGCAATAAACCTCTCTCTCTCCTCCTCCTTAGCGGGAGGAGTTCTTCTTGCTCCGCCCGGCAGCACCGGAGGACTTTTCTCTACTTTTCTGTTTACAAAGCAAATCTTCTTCTCACGACACTTTGGGCCAGCCCACCACACCCCCTCTGCAACCATTCGCACCCATGCTGCGGAATATATCCATTGATCATTTGGATGTACTGCGTAGCAATAATCTTCAAGGCGCTGACACTTATCCCAATCCCAGGTTCCCTCGCTTGGCCATCCGATCTCTCGGACAGATGGCCAAACTTCTGTGCACAGATTACTAAGTTCAAAGGATTTCATCTCCTGGGTGTTTCCCTCAACTGCCAGCAAACAAAACCTGTCCCAATTATCTAGCACACACTGCAAAGGGTCTCTTTCTTCTGCTTTGAGCCTGCACTCCCCATCTCTCCTGCCTGAGATCAAACCCCACTTCAGTGCTTTTCCCCCTCCCAATGTGTGTTCCCTCAGTGTTAGAGTGCACGAAATAAACTATACTTGCCGATGTCCTGCAGACCCTGGGACTCGCGTCTCGCCTTCCCACGTCACCAATCGAGTTGCGTCGGCTCTTTGGCGATCGGACCTGACGTCGCCTCCGACTCCTCTGCGCGCTTATGCCAGTTTGCTAGCCCTCTTTGGCTGGGCACCGTCTTAAGGTGTCCCTGGACTTATACTAGCCCGGCTCTCCAGAGGCCGCTTCCCAGCCAGCCTCTCCCTTCAGGCTTTGTTTTCACCCTCAACGTTAGTTGCAGTCTCTCTCGGGTCACCGGCGTTCGTTTGGGGCGAGTCAGGCGGCCGGCTCAGTGCAAAAACGGTCAAAAACAAGCGGGGCGCCCCTTCCCAGCCCTCCTGAATTGCCTCACCTTACTAGCCGGGGAGCGAGCGCTGTCAGCAACGGAGATCACGTTTGTTTTCCCTCAACACAGACCCGTCTAGATACCTTTTAGATCACGTCGGGGTCACCAAATGAAGCAGAATTGAGGAGTTATGGAACTCCAAGTACCAAGTTAACCTTACCAAAGCTGCCCGAACGTGCGGATACTAGGATGAGGGAGAACACGCGACAACTGTGAAGTAGGGTGAAAAGCAAAAAGGTTTTATTCCTGGCACCAGCTGGTGGGTTTTGCCAGCAGAACACAGCTGCAGATAGGGCAAAGACCCCGTTACATCTCATGCAAAGACATTTATACCTCAATGGAGTCCATCCAGTTAAACCCACCCCTTCTTCGTGGTTAAAACAATCATAATTGGCTGGTGATTACTGTTGTTACATGACATTTCATTAATCAATAAACATTGCACAAATCATTTGCATCATTTCTCTGTCATCACTAAAAATGAGAACAATAGCCATCTATAAGATATTCCTTTCTCACAGTGCAAGCTATCAATGCTGAGCCTCTCTGTTCTTTTACTTGCAACATTAGTTCGGGCTCCTGCCAGCAGCAGAGAAGGTCGAACTCTTTGCCATGCGCAATGGTGTTTTCCATTTACATTAAGAATCCCATTAACTTTTATAGCTCAAGCTGCACTGTTTCCACTCATCTAGCCTATATGGTTTAAATTGGGCACAGAGTGTATTAAAATGCATTTAATCAGGGTGTTAGTCTTCCATAGCATGTGCCTGTCTGATTCCAGACACCAAAACCCTCTTTTCCAGAGTTGACACGCAAGTAGCATCACTCTCTGACTGTACTTTTTATGCTCAGAAAAGTACCAAACCTGCTTCATTATTATTATTATTTCCGTTTGAAATAACGGCTGCAAAGGGGGCGGGGACCGCGTGACGTCACCCCCTTTCCCTCCCTCGCTCCTGATTGGCCGCCGGGGACCCTGGCTGGCTGGCTGGCTGGCTGGCGCGCGCGCGGGGGCGGTTGAGGGAGGGAGGGAGGGAGGGAGGGGGTGAGCGCCCGGGCGCCCCGCGGAGCTCGTTTGCATGTTTAAAGGGGAAGCGGCCCGTTCCGAGGCTGCTGTGTTGTCCTCCTCCTCCTCCTCTCCCGCTCAGGCCCCGAAGAGCCAGGCACCGCGGCCAGGCCTCCCCCCCAATCTCTCTCTCTCTCTCTCCCTCCGATTCTTTGCGGGGCTTCTCCCCTTCTTCCCTCCCCCCGAGGGCCCAGGTGGAGTATCACAACCGGCGGGTGGCAAGTTTTCCGGGCTGCCTGGCCAGGCTGGAGGAGCAGCAGCAGCAGCAGCAGAGGCACTCTCTCCTGGCGCTTCCCCTGCGGCTCTGTGTCAAGCCTCCTCCTCCTCCTCAGCAGGGGAGAACCTGGCCCTGGCCCTTGTTCTTCTGCCTCAGGGGAGGGAGCCCCCTGCCTTGGTCCCCCCGTTGAACTCCTTGCCCCCCCTCCTCTCTCTCCCTCACCTGTGGAGGTGGCTCTGCCCCTGCCTCCTGCAGCCTCGGCTCTCCCTCCCTCCCTCCCTCCCCATTGGGTCCCGCCTTCTGCAAACTACGCTCAGGAAACAGGGGGAATTCCAGACAAGAATCAATCGGGGCCAGCCAACCCCTCCCAACAACAAGGGATCCCCCCCTCCCCAAAGGAACTAAGCAGCCAGGCTTTGGAGCTGCAAGGCCCTTCAGTGCTGATCAAGCTGGGCTAATGGCAGCCTTTCCACTTGCCTCAGGCAGACCAGGGTTCCTTCCTTCGTTCTCTCCCCCACCCACCCACCCAGGAGGGCGTCCTTCCTCAGGGGGAGGGAGAGAGACCGCCACCCCCTGGCCTCGCCCGCAAGAAGGGACCCCTTCTCCACATCTGGGGGCGCCTGCTTGCCTGCCTGAGGAAACAGGGGGATTCCAGACAGGAAACAAGGAGGGCCAGCTAAACCCTCCCAACAACAACGAATTCCCCCCTTCCCTGGGAAGGAAGGAAGCAGCCAGGCTTTGGAGCTGCAGGGCCATTGGGTGCTGCTCAATCTGGGCTAATGGCAGCCTTGGGCTCCTTCCTTACAAAGACACTTCATGTTCCTGCCACGCCCAGGGTTTGAACTTCCTACATTTCATCCCAGACTCCTGGTTACTTGAGTTTTATAAGAGTTTAGTGGAAATATTTGGTAGGGGATGATTTTATTTAAAAAATATTTTATTTAAACAAATAATGTTATTTATTATTTTATAAATATAATATAATGTTATATTACATTATAATGTCAACATATTATAATATAATAATAATGTAATGTACTATAATATGAGTATGGTACAATATATTGTATATACATTTAATATTGATAATGTTATGTGATACAATATACTACTAATGACAATGTGATATTATGATTGTATATTGTGTATTACATGCAATATTGCTAATGAGATTGCGATACAATGTTATAGTGCCATGTGATGTGTAATACTGATGTTGTGCTGTGGCAGGAATGTCGTTGGTTGTATCTGCCGTTTGCTGTAAGCCACTCTGAGTCCCCTTCGGGGTTGAGAAGGGTGGCATATAAATATAGGGACATACTGTAAATAAATAAATAAATAAATAGCATTTGTAGCATTAATAGTCACATAGACCCCCTGGAGGGAGAGCGACTGGTCCGACATTGCCCAGCCAATTCCATGACCAGCGGTAGAGCTGAGCCTGGCTCCTCTCCATCCTCGCTCAGCACTCTCATCACTGAATACTCCTCCTTCTAAATGTCCCTTTTTCAAATGGGAGTTGTTGTTTACCTGGATCCAGGGAGTCCCAGAAGGCAGCCAACATCATATCTGGACCTTACATGGTCAACTGTGCGTACAGGACAGGCGGGGATTGGGGTGATTGACCTTGGATCTGGGAGTTGCAGTGCGCCCTTCTCCAGAGGGCATTGAGCCGAGCCAACGCTGGATCTGGACTAAACTTGGCACATAGAGCCCATGTGTGCAACGGTGCATACAGGCAGGGATTGCCCCTTTTCAGATGGGAGTTGTTGTTGTTGTCTACCTGGATCCAGAGAGTCCCAGAAGGCAGCCAACGACGGGCGTGACGCACTCCACTCCCAGCCACGAGTGTGGTGAGACTTCAGTGCACAGACATTGAAGGCGTACCGAGTGCACAGGCGCAAAGGAAGGCCTATTGCGGCCTCCAAATGGTCTGTGGTACGGCGGCATCCTCTTTGGCGCCTGAGCTGTCGGCGCACTCCCCTTCCTCTCCCGACACCGAAGGCTGAAACCAGCGACACCGAAAAGGAAAGAGAGTGCGCCGAGGGCCCGGGCGCGGACAAGGACATCACCGTGCCGCATGTTAGTAAGGCCTTCTCACGGATTTGCACAAATACCCAATACAGTGTTTCCGCTACTTTGCAGTTCGCTTTACGCGGACCCGCTGTTTCATAGGTTTTTGAAAATATTAATGTAAAATATGTATGTCCAGCGGAGGCCAGGGACCCCAGAAGTGCAGCAGCCTGAGGCGTGGTGGGGGAAGGCCTGCCGTCCTGGCCTGCTGCTGCCTGTGTGGCTCAGAGGTTCTGCCGGGGTCTGCGGAGGCCAGGGAGGCGCCCTCGGGATGGGCCGGGAGGAGGGAAAGGAAGCGCAGGTAAGAACATCTATGTACATAAAAATGTAATGTTCGTTTGTGGGATTAACGTAGCTCAAAAACTACTGGATGAAATGACACCAAATTTGGACACAAGTCACCTCTCAGGCCAACGAGTGACCATCATTCATAAAAACACTGAAAAACACAGCAGAAGAGACTTAAGAAGCCAAAAAACTAAAAATACCTTACAACGCATGCCAAAAGCACACACACACACACACAAACACATA
>JARBWK010000463.1:0-31264 GCA_030556195.1 Anolis apletophallus | reverse complement strand
TATCATGTAATATATGGTGTATACTGTACATATAATATTTATAATATTATAATGTAATACAATATAATACTACTAATAATATGATATTATAATTATATATTTTATATTACATGTAATATTACTAAGAATATTATAATATTATTAGTAATATTAGTATAGTATTCTATACTAATATTACTAATAATATTATAATACTATATAGTATAGTACAATATAGTAATATATAATATTGATATTGTACTATGCTAATAATATAACATATATACTGTGTTATCTTTATTTATTTATTTACAGTATTTATATTCTGCCCTTCTCACCCTGCAGGGGACTCAGGGCGGATTACAATGTACATATACATGGCAAACATTCAATGCCATAGACACACAACATATATAGACAGACACTCAGAGGCTATTTAACATTCCAGCTTCTGGCCACCAGGGGAGCTGTCGCTTCCTCATTCTTTGCATACTTCCTGGAGATTTTTATGGTCTCATAAAGCAGTTAAATTATATATACACACAATATAATATAATATAACTAGCTTGGGGACCCGGCGGTGCCCGGGTTATTTGAGGAAGGCATTGTGTGCCATCGTTCATCATTGGTGTGGGCCACAGTGCTCTAAGGAAGTGAAGTAAAGTACTGCAAGTCCCATCATCCATGGTTCATCCTTCCTCAAACTGCACCAGGATGTAGGGTGCATCTTGGGGGGTCTGTGTGCCAAGTTTGGTCTTGTTCTGACATTGTTGGGGGCCTAGTCAGGAAAAAATCAAGTTGAGGAAGCTTAACAATATCCCATGAGCTGAGGCCTAGTCAGGAAAATCAAGTTAAGGAAGCCTTGTTGTCAATTTTGGGCCTGGTCTGTGGTTTATAGAGGCTGCAGTGTTGTTTTGAAGTGAATGAGGTGAAGGTACTGAAAATCCCATCATTCGTGGCCCATCCTGCCCTAAACCACACCAGGTTGTGAAGTGGGCCATTGGTCCCTTGTTTGCCATGTTTGGTCCTGATCCGTCATTGCTGTGGTCCGCACTGGCTGACTGCCTGAGGCCTTTTGCTTTCCCTCTGAGTCACCTTAGAAGTGTATTGGGTGAAGGTACTGAACATTCCATTTCCAACAGAAAAAAACTGTCAACTGGCTAACTTCAACTCCAGCCATTTATGCCTGCCTCAGGCCCTTCCCTTTCCTCTCTGTGCTGTGTTGGAATGTTGGGAGGCTGGCCAGTCACAGCCATTTATGCAAATAATCCCACAGTTGCAGCCAATCGAAACGCTGGCACATATTCGCTGGGTCGCACCACCCACCCACCGCCCGCAAACACTGACTTTTATTATATAGATAGATAGATAGAAGATAGATTGATATAATATAATATAATATAATTAGCATAGTACAATATCAATATTATATATTACTATATTGTACTATACCATTCTATTGTAATATTATTAGTAATATTACATGTAATATAACATATATAATTATAATATCAGAGAGGGACCGGGCCGAATTATCATCGTCGGCCGCCCGAGGCCCAGACGCCCCGCACTGCCCCCCCCAGGCCGCGGGAAGCCACGCCCCAGGGAGCTGCTGCGCATGTCTTGCAGCAGCCCCGGCCGTGCGGCTTCCGGGGCCTCCTCGCGCCCTCCTGCCGGTCGCGGGAGGAGGAGGAGGCGGCTGGTGCCGTGCGGCTACTGGCGCCTCCTCCTCCCGCGACCGGAAGGGAGGGCCGAGGGAGGTGGATGGAAGCCGCGGCTCCGGCCCCGCAGCTTCCGTCCACCTCGCGCTTTCCTTTTGGTCGCGGGAGGACGAGGAGGAGGTGGACAGAAGGCGCGCGGCACTGCTCGCGGGGCTTCCGTCCGCCACCTCCTCCTCCTCCCGCGACCTAAAGGAAAGCGCGAGGAGGTAGGGAAGTCCCACCCTCCTCCTCGCGCCCTCCTTTCGGTCATGGGAGGTGGAGGAAGCAGCGGACGGAAACCCGTGAGCAGTGCCGCGCGCCTTCCGTCCACCTCCTCCTCCTGCGATCGAAAGGAAGGCGCGAGGAGGATGAAGGGAAGTCCTGCCCTCCTCCGTGCCGCCTGGGCCGCCCCCTTGCAAAGGAAGGAGGCAGCGAGGAGGAGGAAGGGAAGCCCACTGGCGGGCATGCGTGTGCATGCATGCATGCCCGCCGGCGGGGTGGAGCTTCCCTTCCTCCTCCTCCTCGCCGCCTTCCTTGCAAGGGGCGGCCCAGGCGGGGAGGGCGCCATTCCTTCCTCCGCCCCGCAGCGCCCTCCCCTGCCCTCTCCCGAGGTATGATGACTCTCGTGGAGAGAGGGCGAGGGGAAAGCGCTGCGAGGGGGCGTTTTAAAAAAGTTTTTTTTGGGGAACCGCTGCCCCCAAAACCTGCCGCCTGAGACCATGGCCTAGTCTGGCTTTATGGGTAATCCGAGCCTGGCGAGAGAGCGAACGCTGCTCAGAGTTCTCTTCTGGGTGGGAAGGGCGGCATATAAGTGTAAATACATACATACATACAATTGCTTTAATATCCTATACCATTAAACACAAAACAAAAAACTAATGGTTAAAAGTGTAAAAAAACCTAAAAGGTGTGCGTGAATGCCGTGTATACTGGGGGTTCTGGGCAGCGGGGTGGGAATAGATGACCTTTGGGGTCTCTTCCAGCTCCACCTAGCACAGCTATACAAATGAAACAGGACGAGAGGGAGAGAGAGAGAGAGAGAGAGAAGGGAGGAAAGAGAGAGAGAAAGAAATAAATCTCGGGCGGGCTTGGATCAATAACAATTCATACTAAAGAGAAAAGTCCCCCGTCCCCCGGTCCGCATTGGAATCTTCCTGGGGGCGCTTGGGGTGGAGATAGTGGAAGAAACCATTTATTTCGGGATTTTACCCCGCTCTTCTCAACCCCCAAGGGGGGACTCAGAGCGGCTTACAGTACGGCACGATTCGATGCCCACATAATAACAATATAAGCCCCAAAACACTTCAACAATTAAAATACATTAAAAATACATTAAAATACCACTACATTAGCCCCATACACATTCACTCTGGATTAAAACAATGTTCAGTCCATAAAAACATTGGCCATAATCACCCACTTTCATTAAAAACCAATCTAAAATGCTGCCTTGTGCTGGTGTACGAATGCCTGGTCCCACAGCCAGGATTTTACTTTTTCCTGAAGGCCAGGAGGGATGTGGTGGATCGTACATCAATAGGGCGCATTCCACAGGCGGGAGCCACCACCGAGAAGGCCCTATCCTCGTCCCCACCAGCCTCATCTGAGACATAGGCGGGAGCGAGAGCAGGGCCTCCCGGATGATCTTAGATTACGAGGTGGGACATAGCGGCTGATGCGTTCGGACAAGTAAGCTGGGCCAGAACCGTATAGAGCTTTAAAGGTCAAAACCAGCACTTTGAATTGAGCCCGGAATTGGACAGGCAGCCAGTGGAGCTGACACAACAGGGGGGTGGTATGCTCCCTGTATGCAGGTCCCGTTAGCAATCTGGCTGCCGCCCGCTGGACTAATTGCAATTTCCGAACTGTCTTCAAAGGCAGCCCCACGTAGAGTGCGTTGCAGTAATCTATTCGGGATGTGACCAGAGCGTGGACGACCGTAGCCAGATCAGACGTCCCAAGGTACCGGCGCAGCTGGCGCACGAGTCGGTATTGTTGGTATTTTCCCTGTCGAGCCACCTCGACCTCTCTCTGGAGAAGGCGGCAGACCCGAAAGGGGGGTGGGGTGGGGGGTGGCAGAAGGAGGCTTGCTCTCGCAAAGGGAGCCCGTGCCAGGCAGTGGGCCGTGGCAAACTCCAACCCACCAAGGAGGCGAGGGGAAATTAACAGCGCCTTTTTACATAGGGCCCAAATAAAACTGTAATCAGCGGCGCGTTACTTTTCATTAAGAGAGTTTGACAGCCGCGGCTTCAGCCTAGACAGGAGGGAAGGAGGGGAGGGAGTAAAGGGAGGGAGGGGGAGAGAAAAGAGGTCTCTCCCGGTCGGAGTCATAAGATAATTCCTTAAGCTCCATTAACAGCTCTTAGCCGCAGGAAACGGGCTCCCTAAAAAACATCTTCAAATCTAAAAGCTTTATCGACCTCGCAAACCTCGGCTGATGGGTCTATTCCTTTCTGTCTTTCCTCTCTTTCTCTTATTTTTTTTTCTTCATCATCAGCGGCAACTGGAAAGGCAGGGAGAGCCGTCCAGCAAAGCGAGAGGCTTTGACACGACGCCTTCTTAACCAGAGAGCGAGAGAGACAGGGAAAACGAGACCTTAAATGATATTTAAAAGGCAGCCAATTAAGATTTCAAATGATTGTCTCCGGAGATTATGCACGGCTGTGGATGTCACCTGCGCCTTCTGCCCCCCCCCCCCTTTCCGCCTTCTCTTTCTTTGCAGGCCCAATGGCACTCTTTCCCTCCCAAGAACATCATATAGCAGGAAAAAATTATGATTTAATTTATTTTTGGTATTTATTTATACCCCGACTCTTCTCTACCCCAAAACGGGGGACTCAGGACGGCTTACATAGCCAGTAATTCGATGCCCTTACATACAGTTAAAACAGTAATCATAAACATAACCATTAAACATTAAAATGAGGGTGAGGGTCAGGGCCGTAGCCAGGATTTTGATTGGGGAGCTGAGTTTGGTTCGGGGGCTGAGACTGGGTGGAAGAGGGTCTACACTAGCAAATCTTTTGTATTGTTATCCCAATAACCCCATTAATGTGGGATATAATGAGCATGGTGATCAGATCATGATATGAATAAACATAACAGTTTAAATAATGTACCAGTAAGGCCTTTTCGCGGACCACCCTGAGAATTTGGGGGGGGCTGAAGCCCCCTTAGCCCCCGGCTACATGCCTGGTGAGGGTGAATCCAGCGAAGACGGAGATCTTGTGGCTGGGCCGCTCGGGTGATGGGGATGTCCACCTTCCGACCCTGGACGGTGTGGCGCTATGCCCATCGCTTTCAGTAAAGAGCCTGGGAGTTCACTTGGACTCCCAGCTGACCATGGAGACCCAGGTCTCCATGGTCAGCAAGTCTGCTTTTTTCCATCTTAGACAGGCAAGGCAGCTGGTCCCCTATCCAGGCATGTAGCTGGGGGGTTGGGGCTTCAGCCCCCTGAAATTCTCAGGGTGGTCCGCGAAAAGGCCTTACTGGTACATTATTTAAACTGTTATGCTTCTTCATATCATGATCTGATCACCATGATCATTATATCCCACATTAATGTGGTTATTGTGATAACAATACAAAAAGGTTTGCTAGGGTAGACCCTCTTCCACCGTCTCAGCCCCGAACAAACTCAGCCCCCAATCAAAATCCTGGCTACGGCCCTGCGCTATGCCTATCGCTTTCAGTAAAGAGCCTGGGAGTTCACTTGGACTCCCAGCTGACCATGGAGACCCAGGTCTCCATGGTCAGCAAGTCTGCTTTTTCCATCTTAGACAGGCAAGGCGGCTGGCCCCCTATCTATCCCGGAACGACCTGGCCACGGTGATCCAAGCCCCGGTCAACTCGAGACTGGACTACTGCCGTTGGCCTTCCTCTGTCGGTGACCCGGAAGCTCAAGCTGGTGCAGAACTCTGCCGCCCGACTCCTGTCTGGCACCCCAGCTGGTAGTCACATAACACCCACCTTGCAGGATCTGCACTGGCTTCCAATCAAGCACCGGATCACCTTCAAAGTGTTGGTTCTCACCTTTAAGGCCTTGCACGGCCTGGGGCCAGCGAATCTGAGGGACCGTCTCTCTCTCTTTTTTAAAAAAATATATCTTTATTGAGGTTTTTTTTTGTGCAATGACGGCAGAGACGTTATATCCGTCCACAATGCAGGTGCAGGGGGAGGAGGGTGGGGAGAAAAGGATTGGGGGGTGGGGGTAGGGGCTGTAGGGATTGCACATGAGGGAGGAGGGGGGGCGACATCTATAAAACCGACTTCCCAATATCCCCGAAAGGTTTGTTTACATATTGTTTGCTATAGGTTCCCCTATAGGTTACACACTTCTCTACTAAAGTAAAGACAAAGCGATAAGCTATATCCAGCAATAAGTTGAAGTATTTGCAATTCCAGTTACACTTCCTTTATATTAATTAAGAAGGGTATTCCTTTATTCTGCATATATTCCCTGAAGCTGGACCAGTCAGTTTTCTCTTTCCTCCCATTCAGCTTCTGAGATAGTAAGTCCATTTGTATTATGTCCATGGATTTCCATAGCCAGTCCTCCAGGCTTGGGGCTTCCTTCTGCTTCCATTTTCTCCCCAGCAGTAGTCGGGCACCTGTATTCAATAGGAAAAGCATTCTATCCTGGTTTTTATTTGTATTTGGTGCAGTAAAGCCCAGTAAATATATTTGGGGGTCCAATTTGTACTTTACTTTTATAATTTTTTGTGATTCCTTATGTATTTCTTGCCAAAACCTTTGAATTTTTTTACACTCCCACCATTGATGTATCAATGTCCCAGATTCCTTATTGCATTTCCAGCACTTGTTGGAGATGCCTTTGTTGAATCTGGATATCTTATCTGGGCTTAAGTGCTATCTATATTGTAATTTCAACCAATTTTCTTTGACGTCCGTTGCCCCCGTATACTTTAATTTTTTTTCCATACTTCCTCCCACTGACTCAACTGGATGGTGTGTTTTAAGTCTTTGGCCCATTTTATGTGACACTCTTTCACTGATTCCTCTTCAGTTGCCCAATTCAGTAAGTGCTTATATATTAGGCTAATATTCTTTTCCTGCCTTTCTATTATTCGGTCCCAGGGGTCTTTCTCTTCCATGAAGCCTAGAACTTTGTCTTTTTGAAATATTTGGTGTATCTGGTAGTAGTTAAGCCATGTCATGTTTGTGTTTATTTGTTTTAAGTCCTCTATGTTTTTGATATCCCATTCTGTTTTCGCCGTCCTTGTTAGTATTTGTTTATATGTAGGCCACGGTCCCTTTGTCAACCCTTTTCTATGGAACGCCTCCGCTGGGGAAATCCACAGGGGGGTCTTTCCATAGATCCTATGTTTGTGCTTCTCCCAAGTTCTTATTAGGGCAGCTCTGATTATATGGTGGCTGAAATTTTTTTCCACCGACTTCTTACCGTACCATAAATAGCCGTGCCAGCCGTACCGTAAGTCGTGTCCTTCCAATTGTAACAGATTCTGATTCTTTAATGTTATCCATTCTTTTATTGCGACCAGGTTGGCGGCTTCATAGTACAGTTTGAGGTCAGGGAGTCCCATTCCTCCTCTGTTTGTGTCATCAGTTAATAACTTCATTTTTATTCTTGCTTTTTTGTTTCTCCATAAAAATTTGCTGATGGCCGAATTCCATTTTTTAAAAAGATAGTCAGTTCTAATGATAGGCAATGTTTGAAACAGATAGAGCAGTTTGGGCAAGATGTTCATTTTTACCGTTGCTATCCTACCTAACAGGGATATGTTTTGATGTTTCCATCTCTCTAGGTCTCTCCGTATTTTAACCCACAGTTCCTCATAATTATTTTTAAGTAGTGCTGTGTTATTTGCAGCGATGTTTACCCCGAGGTACTTTACCTTGCTAACAGTTTCAATACCTGTTTTTTTTGCTAAAGTCTCTTTGTCTGTACTTTTTAAATTTTTTGTTAGTAGTTTTGTTTTTTGTTTATTTAATTTGAAGCCTGCCAGGTTTCCAAATGCTTCCAGTTTGTTGAGCCACCTGTTTGTATTTTCCACGGGATTTTCAATAAAGCACACTACGTCATCGGCGTATACCCGGATTTTGTACTGCTGTTGTGGTGGGATTCGGGTGCCTACGAGCTGTGTGTCTTTATTTATATCCTGTACTAATACCTCCATGATCATAATAAATAGTAGTGGTGAGAGTGGGCATCCTTGCCTCACTCCTCTGCTGATATTGATATGTTTTATGTGTTCACTTCCATTTATTACTAATTTCGCCCTTTGTTTGTTGTACAGTGCTTCTATTATATTCTGAAAGTAGTAGCCATATCTATCTCTCTAATTAATAGTTTTAGGAATTCCCAGCTGACCTTATCGAAGGCCTTCTCCGCGTCGACGAAGAGAAGGCCTATGTTTTTTTCCGTGTGCCTTTCATAATATTCTAATATATCTATTACGATTCTGGTATTGTCTTTGATATGTCGCTGGGGTAGAAAGCCGGATTGTTCGGGGGAGATCCAATTTTTTAGAAATTTTTTGATTCTTTCCGCTATTATAGTTGTGAATATTTTATAATCTGTGTTTAACAGTGAAATGGGTCTATAGTTTTTGGTTGCAGTGTTGGGTGTGTTTTCTTTGTGTATTAAAGTAATATTTGCTTCTTCCCATGATTTGGGGATTTTTCCTTTATCTCTGATGTCATTGAGAATTGTTTACAAGAGGGGCGTTAGCTCGTCTTTGTATGTTTTATAGAAAGCAGCCGTGAAGCCGTCCGGCCCAGGGGATTTGTTATTTTTAAGTTTACTTATGCCTATATCGATTTCTGCCGTAGTGATCGGCCCATTAAGTATACCTCTCTGCTCCTCCGTTACTTTTTCTAGTTTCATGCTGCTAATGTATTCTGTGATCGCATCTTTAGATGTTTTATCTCTTGTATATAATTCTTTGTAGAATCTCTGGAAGGCCTCCGCTATCTTTCCTTCCTCAGTTATTATATCTCCTTCATTCTCTATCTTTGTTATATACGTTCTTGCTTTTTTTCCTTTCAGCTTAGAGGCCAGCCATTTTCCTATTTTATTCGTATTTTGAAAATATTTAGCTCTTGCGTACCTCATCTGTCTTTCTAAGTTTTCTGTTTCTAATAACTGTAGTTGTTTTTTGAGGGCTTGGAGGTTTTTCAGGGACTTTGTATCTCTTGGCTTGCTTTTAAGGATACTTTCTGTTTTTTTGATGTTTTCTGTTAGCTCTTTAGTTTTTTGTTGGCGTGCTCTATTTTTTTTACTGTTGAGCTGTATGTAGTGTCCCCGTATCACTGCCTTCATGGCTTCCCATTGCGTGTTCTTACTAGTTTCTTCCCTGTGTTTAATTCCAGGTATTCTTTTAAAACTGTTCTAATTGCTTCAATGTCTTCTTCTTTTTTGACTAAGCTATCCTGTAGTCTCCACCTATATTGCCTCCTTTTTCCTTTCATGTGCATTTCTATAGGGCAGTGGTCGGAGTGTAGGCTAGGTAATATATCTACCTTTTTTACTCTTGTTGACAGGGTGCCCGAGGCCCACATCATATCGATGCGGGACCAAGTTCCATGTCTTCCAGAGAGAAATGTATAGTCCCTTTCTGTCCCTTTGTGATGTCTCCATACGTCAATTAGATTTGCTTTTTCCAGAAATAGTAAGAATTGTTTGGGGAGTTGTCCTCCTTTTTTGGCTTGACTCCCTGGGTTGCCCACCCTTCCTGACCTATCTATCCCTGGGTCCACTACCCCATTAAAATCTCCTGCCACAATGAGCTCGTCGTATTCTTGTTTTTCTATTTGTACTTTGAGCTCTCTCAGGAATTTCGTCTTGGGGCCGTTAGGGCAATAAATGTTGCAAATCAAAAGCTTTAAATTGTTTATTTCCAAGAGCGTCCCTACAAATCTTCCCTGCATGTCTCTGAAGGCGAGCCTTGATGGTATGTTTGATTTAATGTAGGTGGCTACTCCCTTTTTCTTTTCTTCATTTGACGCATAATATAATTTCCCCAGTTTTGGTGCTTCCAAATATTTCGAGTGTCTACTAGCGACGTGAGTTTCTTGCAATAGTATGACCTCATAGTTTTTCTTTCTTAGGCATTCAAAGGTAAGTCTTCTTTTGGCAGGGGAGTTCAGGCCGTTTATATTGTTTGAGTATATTCTAATGTCCATTTTTTGATGTGTTTTCTGAGTTCTCTAAGTCCTCCTCGAGCATCTCTTCTTGCCGTACTACTAGTTGGTAGTTGTCCGGTGAGAACTTTCGTAATCTTTTAAGATTCCTTTTCATGACTACTCCTGGCGAGTCGATTTCCTCAAAATCGACCACTTCCTCATCTTCCTCTTCCTCCTCTAGTTCCCCTTCTTCATTATTGTTGTGTCTTTGATTTTCCCCGTCCTGTTTTCTGGGTTCTCCTTTCCGGTTTCTGGTACTGTGCTGGGCATGGTCTTCCTTGCTATCTTTTATATGTTGGTGGAAAAAGGCCCTTGCTTTTTCCACAGTGTTTAACCAATATTTGGTTTCTCTCCACGTGACAGTTATGCCTTCCCCTTTTTCCCATCTATACTTTACATTTCGCTTTTGCAGCTTCTCTGTTAGGAATCTATAGTTCCTTCTTTTTGCTAGGGTTTGTTGGGAGACTTCCTTGAGGATAATGATCTTCTTGTCTTTATAGTATAGCTGTTTTGGCCTGTTTTTGAAGTATCTCATCTCTGAGACACTTTTTTGCAAAGGTCACAATTGTGTCTCTAGGGGTTTTATTCTTTTTTGAGAAGCTGGTCGAAACCCTGTATGTCCTATCTATCTCATTTCCTACCGTCTCCGCCTCCATCTCTAATAGCTCTGCTAGAACATCCGTGATTATAGCTTTCAAATTTTCATTCTCCGTCTCCGCTAAGTTCCGGATTCTAAGCTGATTTTCTAGGGCCCTATTTTCCATCATCTCCATCTGCAGTTGGATCTTTTGACTTGTTGTCTCTAATTGTTCTGTCTTATATTCCAATTTCGCCTGCGTTTTAATCATTTTTGATTGTCTTGTTTAACTTTCTCCAGATCTTCCTTCATTACTTTTAGGTCTTCTCTAATATTGTGGTTCATTATTTTGATTTCATTTTGTAATTCCATGTGTTGTCTGTCTTGCTTTCTTGAGATATTTCTTATTTCTTCCATCATCTCCCTGAATCCCACCTCCTCTGGGAGGGAGTTCCTTCTATTCTGCCCCTTCAACATTTGGCTTCTGGCTGGGTTCCCTCTCATGGTATGCATAGTTACTCGGTCTCCCAGAATCCCAGAATCCTTGTCTCTCTTAGTCTATGTCGTCTGTCTTTTGTTGTTAGTGCCCCCCCTGTATTGCCAAAGTTTTCCTGGCCCTACGGGTCAATGTGTGGTTAGAGAGGGTTTGGTCTTACCTTTCTTTGTTTACTTTACTTCTCAGACCTCCCGGTATCTGCACGTCACCTTTGCCGTCTCGGCCTCTTAATTTTCTTGTCTTTTCTGAGTCTCTACCTTTGATTCCTCTGTGTGTATATCGCTTTCTTATTTTATTATTATTATTTTTTCTTATTATTTTTTATAGTTATTTAGTTATTTAGGCCTTTTCGCCCTGTGTTGCGTCGCTTGTTTATTTCCGGCTTCGTCTGTCTCGTCTCGTCCCCTCTCGCGAGGCTTGGTTTCGTCACCAACCGGAAGTCTTGAGCTCACGTCTCGTCTTGGACTCGCGTTGCTTCCCTTCCCTTCTTGGCAAAATCTCGCGTTGCTACTTTCGCGCCCGTCGACTGTTTGGGAGGAGTGGGGGAGGCTCCTTTCCCCAAGGCCACTCTCCGTCTCCTCCTCCGGCTCTCTACAGCTCTCTCTTCTCCCCCTCTCTTGTTCCGCGGGTTCAAGGTCAGTCTATACAAAATGGTTACTGTTTTTCCTTCTGGGCTCGGGCTTAGGGAAAGGGGCGCTGGTTTCCCCTAGGGGTGTCTGTCCCGGCCAGGGTTCTCAGTTTTCTTTCTGCGTCCTTCTGGGGGGCAGAGATTACAGTGTCCCCTTTCTCTCACTCTTTCCCCTTTCCTTATCCCTCGCTTTTCTTGCCACTAGCGGTTATGGATTGATGCTTCCCTTCTTTCCCTTGTTTCCCTTGCCTCCCTAGCTTCTTGGAGGGGGGTGGGAGGGGGTGTTCGTCGTTACCTTGTCCGGTGATTGCCAATGTTCGATGCCTGTTGTCCGGACCTCCTTGACGTTTACAGAGCTTGGGGGGACTTGCCTGTTGCTTGCTTGGAAAGCCGTCCGCTCAGGGATTGTTTGCTCTTGTTTACTCTGTTGCTGTGAAAGTGTAGCTCTCGAGCGTGTCTCCTCCGCCCTTATTGCTGAGCTTCTTTTCCATTCAATTGGTTGAGATCTTTGGAACCTCCCGTGGTCTATTGCTTTTCTGTTCTTTGTTCCTTAAATTATATCCTATTTTGTGCTGGTGGCTGGTGGCGGTGATCTGAGACCTGTCGGTCTCAATTCCAATGGCGACTTGCCTGCCCTTGCGCGCCGTTGCCGGGTGTTCCTGGGGAGCCTCCTTGAGGGGGGCCCTCCGTTGACACCGTCGGCCATACACGCCGTCGGGATGCACCCCTGAAAGCCTCAGTCCGCTTCCTTTGGGGAAGGATCAAGCTCCTTGGCTACGTCACTTTGGATTGTCCTCCTGGAGCCCAGGTGGACACGTCCGCCACCTTGCAGCCACCAACCGGAAGTCCGAGGGACCGTCTCTCTCCATACTGCCCTACGAGATCACTGCGGTCGGAAGGTACCAACCTCTTGGTAGTTGGCGAGATTGACAGCAACCCGTAGGAGGGCATTTTCTGTCATTGCGCCCACGTTGTGGAATGCCCTCCCCGCTGAATTGCGCGCCATCCAGGATTTGCTTCCTTTTAGACGGGCTTGCAAGACCTACTTATTCCAGCAGGCTTTTGACCTGTAGGTTTTGCCTGTGCATAGCCCGTCATGCTTGTATCCGTTACCTGTGGTGTTGTGCCCACACACCAGGTTTTTAACTTTGTTGTGTCATAATGTGTTCTATTCGCCATATTTTAATTGTTTGATATGTTCTGTTTTATCCGGCGCTTGTGAGCCGCCCCGAGCCACCCGGGAGTGGCGGCATAGAAGCCCAACAATAAATAAAAATAAAAATAAATAAATAAAATGCATGAAATACATACTACAAAAATTATCAATCAAACTGTATCCTCATATAAAACATCCTTATCCACCCATTTCCGCCAAAGTGCTGCTTTATGTCTGCTGACCGAAGGCCTGGTCCCACAACCAAGATTTTATTTTCTTCCTGAAAGCCAGGAGGGATGGAGTCGATCGTATCTCGCTTGGAAGCGCGTTCCAAAGGCGGGGGGTTGCCGCTGAGAAGGCCCCGTCCCTCGTCCCCACCAGCCGAATTTAGGATGTTGGCGGGAGAGGGAGTAGAGCCTCCCCGGAGGATCTTAGGATACGAGGTGGGACGTAGAGGCAGATCCGTTCGGACAAGTAAGCTGGGCCAGAACCGTATAAGAGCAGTGGTTCCCAAAGTGGGTGGTAGGGTGATCCAAGGGGGTGCTGGGAGGCTCAGGAGAATTTGGGGGCGCTGAACCCCTGTAAGTGGGCGGTGGCGTGAGCCAGGCTTGCCACTTGCAGGGTCGCACGCTTGCGAGGACGTCCCCGTTGGAAGAAAGAGGCCGGTACACAGGACTGCACCGTGGGCGGGGTTGACGAGAGGAAGGAGGCACATGCTGCGGTTTCCATGGCAACGCCTGCCCGGGGATTCCAACTCATAGGGACACAGCCGTAAGCATGCGATCCCCGGGCAGGCATTGCCTTTTGATCCAGATCTGTCATTCATGGGAACCTTAGTGGTCTGTGGAAGTCAGAGTTGAATTGGCTGAAGGTACTGCAAATCCCATCATCCGTTGCTCAAAGTCCCCCAAACATATTGTTTTTCTGATTATTTCTGGAATTCAATGTTTGTAATTTACACCTTTCTTTACTATATTTTACGAAAAAGGTAGAAACATTAATAAATATATATTTCTGTTTAATTGCTATTAAAAATTTTAAAAATAATTTCTAGGGGGGCGCTGAGTAAATTTTTTTCTGGAAAGGGGGCAGTAGGCCAAAAAAGTTTGGGAACCACTGGTATAGAGCTTTATAGGTCAAAACCAGCACTTTGAAACTGCATATACATGCGTGTGTTGCACTCCTGTATACATAAAGCAGATTTATTCATATCTCCACATTCACAAAAGAGGGAAAGAAATAGCAGTGATCTTAACTTGCTGTTGTTATTTGCCAGGAATCAGCCACAAGACAGCTAAAAGAGGGCTGGAAGTATAACGAGGCAAAGGCTCTCTGGGAGCAGATCTTCCTCCAGATCCCTGTGTTTGATGCTCCACTCACTTTATTAATTGACCTGACTTCTTGTCTTGTCATGGAAAGGGTAGGAATCAGCTATCAGAAGCTACACAGGGGAGGTAAAATGCTTATTTGAGAGTAAGATAGATAGATAACAATAACCTGTGGCTTCCATTGACTGTAGGCCCCTTCCACACAGCTGAATAAAACCCCACATTACCTGCTTTGAACTGGAATATATGGTAGCCAGGGCCGTAGTCAGGATTTTGATTCAGGGGTGGGGGCTGAGTGAGAGAGGGCCTACCCTAGCAAACCTTTTGTATCATTATCCCAATACCCCCATGCATATGGGATATATTGAGCATGGTGATCCGATCATGATATGAATAAACATAACAGTTTAAATAATGTACCAGTAAGGTCTTCTCAAGGACCACCCTGAGAATTTCGGGGGAGGGGGGAGCCTGAATGCCCCAACCCCCCAAACCTCCCACTACATGCCTGATGGTAGCGTGGACTCAGATAACCCAGTTCAAAGCAGATATTGTGGGATTTTCTGACTTGATATTCTGGGTTATCTGGCTGTGTGGAAGGGCCCAATAATAAGAATAACAATAATAATAATAATTATTATTATAAACTTTATTTGTACCCCACCGCCATCTCCCCGAAAGGGACTTGGGGCAGCTTACATGAGGCCAAGCCCAGAAATACACATCAACACAATAACATAAAAACATAAAACATTTCAAGTAGAATAAGAACATTCAAATAGAATAAAAGGAGCGGGCCACATGTGCAAAATACAGTGATAAAAAACTAAGGAAACTATTTATAGGGGAGGTTTAGAGACAATGCAATGTGAGGATGCCCATTTTAGGGGAGACTGACAAGAGATATGTGAGATTATTCTCCAAAAGCGCAACGGAAAAGCCATGTCTTGAGGTTCTTCTTGAAAGTTTCCAGGGTGGGGGCAAACCTAATCTAGGCAATGCGTTCCAAAGTCCTGTGTTAACTGAGGACATGGAAGTCCAACACATCTAGAGCAGTGTTATTCAACCTTTTTTGAGCCGCGGCACATTTTTTACATTGACAAAATCCTGGGGCACACCACCAACCAAAATGACACAAAATGACACTCTAACACAGTAATACATATAGTTAATATGTTTTTTAATGTATTTATTAGGCATGAGAAAAAAGTTATGAAAATGAATAGAAATCGGAAGGGATTCGTATGTATGGGACTTTCAAGTTTATACACATCGCAGGGCCAATCCCGGAAGTGGACTTTCTTTTCCGCACCCCATGGGCCCAAATTTTCGTTAGATTAGTAACTATTTCAGATGCCCACCCAACAGGAAAATTTCCCCCTCCAAAATAGCTTTGCAGACATAACTCACAGTCAAATCGGGGCCTTTCCATGCTTGGAGCCTAATTAGAGTGAAAGGCCTCCTCCAGGAAGTGAAAAAGGAGCCGGAAACGATAGAGAGATCCAGATCGGGACTCCTAGAGGGGCTGGAGGACTGACGAAAAGCGATTTAAACACCCAGGAAGGGGTTTAGATAGAAAGACAGAGTAGAAGGACATAAGAACTGCTGAGAGAAGGGCAGCAGGAGTGAAAAGAGCACGGAGAGGAGAAGGAAGAGTTCAGAATCAAGAAAAGCCATAGAGTTGAAACGGAGGTCCTAGACTGCTATGGTAAAACTGAATGGGAAAAAGCTGGAGTGAGGAGAAATCTACAGATTAGCAAGGCCTGCACCAGAGGTGGGCATTGGCAACTATTTTATTTAATAATATTAATAATAATATATTAATGCATTATATGTCCCTGCAAAGAAACCCTGTCCTTTATAATATTAATAATAATAATATATTAATGCATTATATGTCCCTGCAAAGAAACCCTGTCCTTTAATAATATTAATAATAATATTAATAATAATATATTAATGCATTATATCTCCCTGCAAGGAAACCAAGGGAAATGTTGCCCCTTGATTTGCCTGTGCTTAAAACAGTGTCAGTCCTGTTTCCCTGCTTTGCCTACTTTAGAACTACTAACGAATTTCGTTAGTAATTACGTTACATTTTAGAAATTTTTGGAATTTTTTTTGTAAGTCTTTCTATTACTAATATTTTAAAAAATCCCCCCCCCCCCTGCCCATTAGATTTTCGATTGCCTATTTTTGGGTTCTAAACCATGCCTGGTATTTATACACTCAGTGTGAAACCTGGGCCTGTTTCGATGAACACAATATATACAGTATATGACTTCCTCTCACATACTTATACATGGCTATCATGTCTTCTCTCAGCCTTCTCTTCTTCAGGCTAAACATGCCCAGCTCTTCAAGCCGCTCCTCATAGGACTTGTTCTCCAGACCCTTGTGAAATTTCGCCCTAGTGAAACTTGCTTCCAGATAACTATGGATATCATTAAGCTGTTATAAACAGTTCCTTAGGGGGGGGGGGGAGACTCTCGAAAAATACAGTAAAATAGTAAAAAAATAAACATTTCCAAGCGAAGAGGGAACCATTCCGGCATTTGGTGGAGCCCTTCCTTTTGCCTCGGGGAGGATCTTTGGGGAGGGAAAGAGGGAGAAAGAGCTGCTAGGAGGGGGAAGAGTGTCAATTTCCCACGGCACACCTGCTGATCACTCACAGTACACTAGTGTGCCGCGGCACACTGGTTGGGAAACCTTTCCCATCAGGTTTGGGAAAGATTAGATGTTTTCCAAGCAAATAGTCACAATCCCACACACAGTTATGTTATCATGTGGTGAATAAACCAAATAATCCCCAAATGCAGATTCTATTGTTATATTTGTGTTTAGAAGGCACCAGCTCCTATCTGAGCTTGGGTCCCTTCCAGACAGGCCATATAGCCCAGGATCACTGGTTTTCTGCTTTAAACTGGATCATTGAGTTATCAGAGGTCAACAAGTGAGTTAAAGGCACATGAAAAAAACTTTTAAAGGGTTAAATGAGCTGTTGCTCTAAGCAGGATCAAAAAAAGGTTTGTTGAGCTCTTTTATTGATTTCTTTTAAAACATCAGTAATATGTAACTCTGAACGATCACAAGTAAGTTGTGAAGACTTTAGTCACAGGAACTGCAACCAAGTAGTACCGTCCCTTTATGCATGTAGCACACTTTTTTCTCTCACAACCTGGTACTGTCTAGATTTGTTGTAGTACAAGTTCCATCGCACACACTTGGACTGGCTAATACTGACTGGGGTGATTAAAGCTGTGATTGAAGTGACGTAAGGTACTTCCAGGAACCACCATTTGGATGTCTGTCTGATCTACACTAACCAGCCTGGTGGTTTGCACTTTGAACCATAACTTGTGCGCCAGCTGCGCCCATACCTTGGGAAGTCTGACTTGGCCACGATGCTCCACGCTCTTGATTACATCCCGTATAGACTACTGCAATGCTTTCTATGTAGGGTTGCTTCTGAAGACTGCTCGGAAGCTGCAATTAGTCCAACGCTCGGCAGCCAGGTTACTAACAGGAGCGGGGTACAGGGAGCGCACAACTCCGCTGTTGCGTCAGCTCCACTGGCTGCCAATTAGGTTCTGAGCACACTTCAAAGTGCTGGTTTTAACCTACAAAACCCTATACGGTTCCGACCCAGTTTACCTGTCCAAACAGATTCTCCCCTATGAACCATCAAGGACGCTAAGATCTTCCGGGGAGCCCTGCTCTCGATCCCACCACCTTCGCAAGCTCATCTGGTGGGGATGAGAGACAGGGCCTTTTCTGTGGTGGCCCCTTGGATGTGGAACTCTCTCCCAAGTGAGGTTTGACCTGCCCCCTCCCTCTTGTCCTTCATAAGGCTAGTAAAGACCTGGCTTTGGAATGAAGCACTCCCAGAAGAAGGCTGAGACTGGTTATAGACCAAAGTGAATGACCACATTTATAGACCATGTTGAATTTGTGTTAGTTGGCGATTTTGCTTTTATGCATTTTATTCATATCATATGTTGCATTGTTGGATGTTTTTAATTTTTATTGTAGCTTTGAGTCTTTGCTATAAGTCGATCTGAGTCCCTCTATGGAGGTGAGAAGATCGGGGTACAAAAGTTTTAAATAAATAAAATTACTCTGGAGACCGGGCCGTAGCCAGGATTTTGTTTCGGGGGCTGAGTTTGTTTCGGGGGGCTGAGACTGGGTGGAAGAGGGTCTACCCTAGCAAACCTTTTGTATTGTTATCCCAATAACCCCATTAATGTGGGCTATAATGAGCATGGTGATCAGATCATGATATGAATAAACATAACAGTTTAAATAATGTACCAGTAAGGCCTTTTCGCGGACCACCCTGAGAATTTTGGGGGGGGGGGCTGAAGCCCCCTTAGCCCCCCCCCCCCGGCTACATGCCTGTCTGGAGACGAGGGTGCAAATCCCCACTGGGCCATGAAATGCACTGGAGGACCTTGAGCAAGTCACGTTCTCTCTCGGTCTCAGAGGAAGGCAGTGGCAAAGCTCTTTTGAACAAACCTGCCAAGAAAAGGCATGTGATAACATCAGGACGTGTCTCCTCGGGGTGCTAGCACAGGAGCAACAGCCTCTTTGGTGCTACTCCGCAGTGGCAAAGAAGTAAGGAGTTTCATTATTTTTTTCCTGTACATTGACAAATTGTTGCTTTTCATCTTTGTCTCTCCCATTTTTGCCCAGAGTGTCCAGTACAGCACTGTTTCTCAGAGAGAGGGGTGAGAATGGCCATGCCCACTTTGGACCATGCAGCCCTGGCAGATTTCCTCAGGAAAACTGGCTCTCAAGTTGGAAAACATTGGGTGGACCAATGATCTGACTTGGTATGAGACAGCCATGCAGGTTCATAATGCTTTGGCAGGACTGGAAAGCCATGGCCCTCTCCATATAGATAGGAAAAAGTGTTGACATGTCAAGCATGTGTTGGAAGCGACCTTTCATTCCAAGAGATATATTTAGAAGGAAAGCAGTGAAGTCACAAAAGCACATCCACACCACTTCTGTAGCTCTTCAAAATAATTGTTCAGACAAATTCAAGGGTGATGTC
The DNA here is from genome assembly GCA_030556195.1 of Anolis apletophallus. Taxonomy (NCBI): domain Eukaryota; kingdom Metazoa; phylum Chordata; class Lepidosauria; order Squamata; family Anolidae; genus Anolis; species Anolis apletophallus. The sequence continues at coordinate 12,178 of JARBWK010000463.1, read as the reverse complement.
AGCCATTTCACTGCATAATTATACCCTGATTCTAAACAGAACTGTCTGGAATCCTACTTGATTTCGATAAAACATCTGCATGCACATGTAATTTATCCATTTGTCCCTTTTCATTCTGCTACATCACTCAAGGACATATCTATATACTGTGTATATAGCCTTCACTACCCTCTAGGGCAGTGTTTACCAACCTTTTTTGAGCCGCGGCACACTTTTTTACATTTGCAAAATCCTGGGGCACACCACCAACCAAAATAACACAAAATGACACTCTAACACAGTAATACATATAGTTAATATGTTTCTAAAATGTATTTATACACTCAGTGTGAAACCTGAGCCTGTTTCGATGAACTCAACATAGATATCCTGGCAGGAATGGCCGAAAGACACAAATTTCCCACACAGAACTCCCATAACCAAGAGAAAATGCTATAAGAGTTTGGTGGGCATTGACCTTGAGTTTTGGAGTTGTAGTTCACCTATATCCAGAGAGCGCTGTGGACTCAAACAATGTTGGATCAGGACCAAACTTGCCATGAATGCTCAATATGCCCAAATATGAACATAGATGGAGTTCAGGGGAAATAGACCTTGACTTTTGGGAGTTGTAGTTGCTGGGATTTATAGTTCCCCTACAATCAAAGAGCATTCTGAACCCCACCAATGATAGAATTGGGCCAAACTTCTCCCACAGAACCCCCTGGAGGCAAGAGAAAGTCTCTACTTGGGGAAAGGGAGGTGGGCCTTCCCAATGCATGGAGAGGGAGAGACCAAGTAGACAACGGATGGGGAGGGGGGGTGTTTGTAATTTTGTGCCTTTATCGAGGTAGGTTTCTTAGGGTTTTTATACTTCAACACACTAGACTCTCCCCCCTTCTCTCCTGGAGGTTCCAATTTCCCACGGCACACCTGATGATCGCTCACGGCACACTAGTGTGTCCGGCACACTGGTTGGGAAACACCGCTCTAGGGTTCAAGTAAATCAGACTGACAAATAGTAAATGGGCCCATAGTTACCCACCGAATGCCCTAACACAAGGGTCGGGAACCTATGGCTTGCGAGCCAGGTGTGGCTCTTTTGATGATTGTATCTGGCTCGCAGATGCAAAGGACCCAGCAGCGGAGCTGGATTGATACCAGGCTCCACACTGCCCATCTCGAAGGGTGTTGGCATGGAGAGTGCCGGCATCGCCGGCGTTGCTTGCTCTTCCTGTGCTGGCATGCCCGCCGGCGTCACATCCCCTGGCGCATGCGCTGATTGTGCAGCCGCAGCCTCGGCCATATTCATGGCCTGCATCTCAGTGGCCGGTAGGGAGAGCTCAACCTCACCCTGCTGAACAGCTGTAGGAGGCAGGGAGGGAGCCTTTACCGCCAAGTCCAGGAGGCTCTCCTGCTGCCAAAAAAGCTGGGCGCCACCTTGGCGGCCATTAGCTTTGGATTTTTTGGTCTTCTTCTTCAGCGGGCCCGAAGACTTGGCAGCCGAGCCAGGTAAGATCTAGGGTCCCCAAGGAGCAGTCGCCTCCGAAAACTGTTGGGGAGGGGCGGAAGGCAAGAGGGCTCATTCGTAGAGAGCCGCTTTGAGTCGGAGCTCAGAGTTTTTCCTAGTTTGCAGGGTGAAGGCCCTGCAAATTCTGTGTGCCCTATTATATGGCTCTCACTGAAATAAATTTCCAAATATTTTGCTTTCAAAAAGGTTCCTGACCCCTGCCCAAGCAGATCAAGGATTTGCGCCAATCCAGGTGTCTTTCAGTCTATTCACTAGTAAACTACCACGTTAGCAAATAAATCTCTAAATTGACTTTCCTATCAAAATGTGGGAGGAAAGATGGCGGAGATTACAAGTTTGCATGGACCAAAAATTATTTATAAGTGCTTTCAGGCCCTGGAGCAAAGATGAGTAGCAATCCTTTCCCTGTCAAATACAGTAAATATTCTGCTTCTCTGTTTTGCCTCAAGCAACTTGATTTAATGTTATGGATCGCACTGCAATGTTAAATACTGAAATTCTAGACTGGCATTCACAGGGAAACACTTGCCCCAGTCTAAATTGGCTGCTTCAACAATTCTCAGTAGAGTTTATTATGTGAGTAATCCTATTGGCTTCAAAGTTTGGCTCTGTGATCTCATTCCTCGTGGGCTGCCACCCAAGAGACCTTGGACTGTAACCAAATGATATCTGTAGCATGCCTGTTTCCCAGAACATTCACATCCAAACAATTCAATTTGCATGTCATAATCTGTTGCCCTGTAGCCATGGAGGCTTCCAAATGTCTTGAACTACAATTTCTAGCATCTCTTCCATTGACTGTGCTGGATAGGACCTCTGGGAGTTGTAATCCAATGTCATCTTGATAAGTACACAATTTCAGCCCAACCATTCATGAATTCACACTCCATGATGAATTATGTTTAACCACCTCAAATTTAGCAATGATATGTAAGGTTTTCAGTGTCCAGAGCTACATATTAGGCATGAGAAAAATGAAACGGAAATTAAAAGGATTCGTAAGAGATTCGTATGTAATGGGACTTTTGAGCTTTTACGGATCGCTGCCGCGAACCTGGAAGTAGACTTCCTTTTACGGTCCTTGAGGCCAACAATTTGCGTTATGATCGTAATAAATTCTTAATTCTTAATTAATTAATTATTGTACTACGTACTCACTTCTCCCTGTCTTCTCCCCCTCATTTCCTTCCCGCCTTCATTCAGCTTCTTCTTTTTCCCGCATTTCTATGGGGAACTGGAAGTGACGCTGCTGCTAGGTACGCAATGCATTCTGGAAAGTGTAGTCCTCCACGCTTTCCCCCCCCCTCCCTTCTCTTCCCCATTGCTCTGCTGCCATGCCCCATCGCAGGGGCCAGCTTCACACACACACGCGCGCGCGCGCTTCTCCTCCTCTCTCTCCCGGCACTCTCTCAGATGCTTCTCTTCCCCGTTGCTCTGCTGCCATGCCCCATCGCAGGGGCCAGCTTCACACACACACACACACGCTTCTCCTCCTCTCTCCCGGCGCTCTCTCAGATGCTTCTCTTCCCCGTTGCTCTGCTGCCATGCCCCATCGCAGGGGCCAGCTTCACACACACGCGCGCGCTTCTCCTCCTCTCTCTCCCTGCGCTCTCTCAGATGCTTCTCTTCCCCGTTGCTCTGCTGCCATGCCCCATCGCAGGGGCCAGCTTCAGCCCTCCAGGTACGTGTTTTGGACTTCAACTCCCACCATTCCTCACAGCCTCAGGCCTCTTCCTTTTCCTCTCAGCCTGGGCAAACTTGGGCCCTTGCTCCTCAGGATCGGGGTGAGAGAGAGGCAGCGAGGAGCGAGGGGGGGGGGGGGCTCCGCCGCCTCCTTTTTGCTGCTTCCAAGAATAGAAAACCCCCCCTCCCTCCCTCCTCCTTCCTATTTGGAGAGTCCCATCTAGAATTCAGTGTGGTTTATTCAAGTTTTGGCCTACAACTCCCAGAAATCCCAGCCAATTTACCAGCTGTTAGGATTTCTGGGAGTTGTAGGCCAAAACCATCTGGAATGCGCATGCTCTGGCATACGAATTACTAACGAATTTCGTTAGTACTTAAGCTACATTTTAGAAATTTTTGGGAAACTTTTTGTAAGTCTTTGATATACTAATCAAAAAAAATCCCCCCCCCCATTTGATTTTAGAATCACCATTTTTGGATTCTAAACCATGCCTACTACATATGTCTTACACTAGCTGACTCAGTATATAACCCTGCATTGAGATCCGCTGAACTCCATTTGTGATGGGCATAGAAGGTTGCAATGATTTCACCACAAATAATAGTATGACTTCTAACTGTTGTCTTGATTGCTTTTTCCTTGCTATTTTGTGTTGATTCATTCTAAAATCAAATGGCCCTGAATATTATTATTTTTTAAATGATATGGTACATGTTATAATGGCTGTGAAGGTGGCTGAAGGCTGCAACACATAAGAGGCCATCAGGGCCGGTTTGTCCATTAGGCGGACTACGCAGGCACATAGGGCGATGTCACCTGGGAGGGGCGTTGCCACCTGGGAGGGGCACCGCCGCGCCAGCACCGCCCCGCCCCGCCGCACCTGTGTTCTCATGAGAACGGGAAACTTAAATCATTATTTATTTAACTAAGCAAAAACACTGAACTTTCTCAGCAAAGAGCAGCTTGTCTCTAGAAACGTGGGAGACAGAAAAAAGCATTTGTGAATCCATTTTGAACTATGCCATTTTGCATTATTTCAACACAGAATGATAACAATTGTGGAAATTATGCAATTCTTACTTGAATGTGAGGAATAATAAATCACATTTCTTTTTGTTTTGATAACTATTTCTTGGAGATTATTTATAGCTTTTATAGGACAAAATCTATAGGGAAATTATATATATATATATAATTTCCCTATAGATTTTGTATGTTATATATATATATATACAGTGTATATGTATATATATATATATATATATCACATACACACACACATATTCTGATCTGTAAAAGACAAAGCGAATTGATTTCCCACTCACTCACTCCGTCTCTGATACATATTTTCAAGTGCTTAATGGTCAGTATAGCACTTTCATTTATAGCAACATCATTGCAGCATGACAAGATAGCTAGTTAATTGGATTATAGATCACAGAGATTAATCTGCAGCCCTTCCACTACCCATTTACAATCCACTCGTAGTATCACATATACGTTGCCTCATTTCACAGATTGTCAGGAGTTTTTGACCAGCAGTAATTCACATTGTAGCCAAAATTCTAGGATTTGGTCCGATTTTACTGGATAATCAGTTTGGAATTGCTCCCAGAACATTCTTTCTGTCCATAGTATGATATATGTATCGCTGCTGCTGCTGCTGCTACTACTACTACTATTTCTGAGCAAGGATAATATTGCAATATTGAGTAGTTTCATTCTGGTCTGCACAAAACAGCAAATATGGTGATTTTTTCCCATGAACCTTAGAGCAGTGTTTCCCAACCGCTGTGACGCGGCACAGGGGTGTGCCGTGACTGACCTTCTGCTGTGCCAAGAGAAAAGCTCTCTGCCCCCTTCCTTCCCCCCTCCTCCTGCCGAACTCCTGCTGCTTGGGGGAGGAGGAAGGGCTGGGCGGCGGTGAAGAAAAAGAAGAAGGGGCCGGGGCGCCGCCTTCTTCGGCCATTTTCCCAGCCAGCCTCCAATCCGCCATGACTCCCGCCCCTCGCTTGCTGAAGTCGCGCGGAGGAGGAGCCCCGCCCACTGAAGCCCGTCCACTGCTCATGCTCCTCCTCCTCCTTGCGGCTTCAGCGAACAAGGGGTGGGAGTCATGGCGAAGAGCGGCGCCGGGGACGAGGGGCATGACTCCCGCCCCTCGCTCACACTGCCCCCTCAAGGCTGGAGAAGCTGTGGGAGAGCTGAAGCCGGGGAGGGGGCGGGGCTTGGTGCGGCCTGGCTCCGCCCCTCCCCCCAGCTTCAGCTCTCCCACAGCTTCTCCAGCCTTGAGGGGGCAGTGCCAAGCCAGCATTGTGCTGGCTCTGCCACCGCTGGCTTGGCATTGCCCTCTCAAGGCTGGAGAAACTGTGGGAGAGCTGAAGCTGGGGGGGAGGGGCATGGTGCTGCCTGGCTCTGCCCCCTCCCCAGCTTCAGCTCTCCCACAGCTTCTCCAGCCTTGAGGGGACAGTGCCAAGCCAGCATTGTGCTGGCTCTGCCACCGCTGGCTTGGCATTGCCCTCTCAAGGCTAGAGAAGCTGTGGGAGAGCTGAAGCTGGGGGGAGGGGCATGGTGCTGCCTGGCTCCGCCCCCTCCCAGCTTTAGCTCCCCCACAGCTTCTCCAGCCTTGAGGGGACAGTGCCAAGCCAGCATTGTGCTGGCTCTGCCACCGCTGGCTTGGCATTGCCCTCTCAAGGCTGGAGAAACTGTGGGAGAGCTGAAGCTGGGGAGAGGGGGCGGGGACTGGCGTGGCCTGGCTCCTCCCCCTCCCTCGGCTTCGGCACTCCCAGCAGGCCACCATCCCCCAGCCGTTCTTTACTGTGTTAGAGTGTCATTTTGTGTCATTTTGGTTGGTGGTGTGCCCCCGGATTTTTTAATGTTAAAAGTCTGCCGCGGCTCAAAAAAGGTTGGGAAACACTACCTTAGAGGACTTCAGAATGCATATAATTGTGTTATGTACAGAGGCGTCTCTTCTCTCTCATCTATAAAAAAGCAAAAACCTCCAGGTTCCTTAATTTTCTAGATGCAAATGGAAGGACATTCAAATAATCTCACTCAGTGCAGGAACAGTTTCAACACAACCGTTGCTATTTATGTGCGGCCTGCACATCAACATCCTGTAAGCATTTCAAGCCTACTTCTGACATTTGGGAGGCCTCAAGAAAACCTTCTTCGTAAACCTACGTTTTTGACATCCATTGTGTCTTGACTGCAAACACCTGAAAAAATAAACCAGCTCCTATTCTGTCAGAGTGCTAGCCTGAGTTATACCTACTCAGGAGAAAGCCCCACTTTGTTTAATGGGGTTGATTTCCAGGTAACTAAACATAAGAGCTGTAGCCTTCCACTAGGCAACATTAACAATCCATAAAAATGTGATTCGGCCAGTAAATCTGCTGCACACGGATTAGCATTAGGGTGAGAATCCCGGCTGCTTGAAACGTGTCCTTTATCTTGGTGATATACCACTTTATTTAATTTCCTTAAATTGCCAAATAATTATTGATTTCACTTCAAGGGTCAAGAGGGTCTCCGGCTGAAATCAATTGGAGTTTTGCCAATTAATTTCTCTGAAGCAGAACCAGGGACTGTGTCTTGAGACAGTATGTTTCCTTGTGGAAATACTGGCGTTAATGGTGGAGATTTCGAAAGTGATGAAATCATATCGCTGTAAAAAGCCTTTGCTGTACAGAACGGTGGGGTTTTTGTGTGTCGAAAACCTTTTAAAAACCTCTTACATTTTAAGACAGAAGTAGTAGGTTTTGGGGCTTTCTTTCTACATATACTTGCTTAAACTGATTATAAAAATCTATTCCAAAGCAGAATATATACCTACATTTCTTGCTTATGAATCTCTTTTAGGGAAATTCTAAAGCTGTTTATGAGGCAGAATAGCGATGTATAGCTATGTATGAGATAAGGGGTTTAATAATAAAAATACATTTCTGTAAAAGAGAAACAAATTAACTACAATTTGATGTTTAACTTTATTTGCATCTCACAGGTAGATCAGGGTGATTCAAACACACCATTCTAACTATACAGCAACAGTTTCACATTGGTTTGGCTGAGAAAGCATAATTACTTCGAGCTCATCTAATAAACTTCATAGCATGGCAAGGACATTGATACTAGAGGCCCTTTCACACTGTATTGTTATGTATATATATAAAAAGGAGCTGTCATTGATAGGCTGAAGTAAATAATAATAATAATAATACTGTTTATTTATATTCTGCTCTTCTCACCCCGAAGGGGACTCAGTGCGGATTACATTGCACATACGACAGACAGTCCCTGTTGGAAGACATACAAAGATGTCCCCCCCTTGGGCCTTAGGACCTGACCTCCCTGGATAAACCACACAGCAGCTGAGGTACAACAAGATTTATTGATTAATATGTTTAGTAAAAGGTTTGGAGACAATCCTTATGGTGTCTCCAAATAGCAGCCAGAGTCAGGATTCAGCAGGGAAGTGTGATCCGTGGCAACAGGATCAAAAGCGGAGGAAAACAGGAACACAAGCCGGATGCAAGGAAAGTCTTTCAGAGGAATCCCAGCCGGAGCAATAAGGCTGGGTTGGTTTAAAGGCAAAGAGTTCTTTAGACAGCAAAGTCTTTCAGGATCGATCACAGGGTCTCGACGATGAACGGGAACGAGGCACAACGCTGGATCAAGTCAGGCCTCTTCCCCTTAGCGTCTCCTTATTGCGGCGTTGATACGAGATACTGGCAATGGGGCATCTCTTGGCAATTATAGTATTCCCTGGCTTTGATGTAGTTGCGTCGAGTGTCACAGCACCGTGATTAATAGTTGTCTATATGTTATGTTACCTCAGTCTTTCTGGTATGCACAGCTCATTAGTGGCTACCATCTGGACAGAAGGGAGGCGATCTCTTGGCTCCTTCGGTGCGCCTTGCTATCAGGGAGGCGAGATGGTGTAACCTTGAGCTGCCTATGTTATGCATTCATCCCTGGCTTCTCACGGGAAAGGACGGGAGGCCCAGGGCAAGGTTTGAGAGTAAAGCAAGCTGGCTTGGAGAGCACCTTAATGCTGCCTTGGCTAAAGTCTTGCTCAAGCAAAAGTGATGCCTGAGGCCCTTGAGGTGTGACAAAAGACATACAAATTACAGTACACAGTACACAGTGCAATTTTAGAAGGATTTCCTCTTTCTGGCTGGGGTGCGCGTCACAGGGTGTGGTTGCTCCATTACGTCATTGTTGTTATGTCATTGCGTCGTTACGTCACAAGGGGGTGCTGTTGTTTCATCCCCTTGACGGGAGCTTGTTTTTCGCATTACATCTTCCCGACAGCCAAACTTTTTCAGGCGTTGTAAAGTCCTTTCTGTAAAATCCTTCCCGCTTCATGGTTCCCACATTTGTCTATTCACAGCTGGGCTGCTTTCAAACTGCTGGGTAAGCAGTGGACAGGGCTCATAGCTGGTTGTCCAAGCCAGCTCGGGGAATCGAACTGGCAACCTTGAGATTGCAAGCACAGCTGTGTTACCGCTGTGCTATCTCCCTGGCCCAAAAGAACCAATCAACGGAATCACACCAAATTTGGCAACATAACATAATTTGGCAACATAACATCTCCCAATGCAAGGTGTGACCAACAATAATAAAAAACAAAAAAAAACTAAACATAACTTACAAATCCTAAAAATGCACTGCGCAAGCATACAGGAACAAGGGGTGGGGTGAGCGCGCAACACAGGAGAGCTTCTACATCAGTGGTTCTCAACATTTCTGAGGGCTCACGACGCCACCTCCTTTGGCCCCTCCACCTCCACCTCCCTGCAATGGCTGCCAGGCCCCTGGGGGCAACGCAGGAGGGCCTAGGCCCGGCAGGGAGGCGATTCCGGCGGTGAGGAAGAGGAGGAGCAGGAAGAAGAAGAGGAGGCCACATCCCTGCAGCAAGGCGGAAGCCTTGAAGAGCTGCGCGAGGTGTGCGGGGCAGCGGCACCGAGGCTTGTCTTCGTCCCTCTCTTCTGGACTCTCCAAATGGAGAGGAGTAGGACAAAGACTCTGGAGGGGAAGAAGGAAGACAGACCTCGGTGTTGCTGCCCTGCCCCGCGCTCCTCTCGCTGCCCTTCGAGGCCTCCGCTTCTGGCGGAAGCATTCCCATGATTACTACAGATATGATATTACAATGCACTAGACTTCAATTACCTATTTGGCTGGCTTTTGCGAACACAGACAACAAACAACAAAGGACAACACCTAGAATTGTGTGGCATAGATCGAGACATCAAATGCTTCACACATGGACAGTACAGTAACCCTCTTCCATAGTAGGAAACCCACACAATCTCTAAATCAACACTGATAAAGGAACTACAAGAAAAATGGTTTACTCACAAGCTTAAAGAAACAAAATATATTAAAAATAAGCACTTCCTCATTATTTACTTTTCCATACCACCGGACTATGCCACAGCAACGCGTGGCCGGGTACAGCTAGTAGCATTATAATTCCACTTTAATTGTCACGATTCCATCCTATGGATTCCTGGACTGTGCAGATTAAGGAAGGGTATTGAGAATTTCCACAGAGAAAGCTTCTCTTGTGCCTCACCAAATGATAAACTGTGGGGTTCCTTCGCATGCAGCTATGGAAGTTTAAGTGGAATCATAGTGGTATAACTGTACAGTGTGAAAGGGCACCTGAACTTCTGAAATATCCCACACTGGTGGCCAGGAAGGCAGAAAAGGATCAAATATGCAAAAGGAAAGCCAAAAAAGAACAAGGAACAAAAGAAATAAATGTTATTTGTGGAACTTCTAACCAGAGCTTGGCAATGTTGCTTTATTTTAACAACTGCTTTCAGAATCATTAGGGGCCCTTCCACACAGCCCTATATCCCAGAACAGGGGTGCCCACACTTTTTCAGCATGCGAGCTACTTATAATAAAACCAAGTCAGAAAGATCTACCTACCTCCTCAAGGACGGAGAGGAGAGGGGCGGGGCTTGGTGTGGCCTGGCTCCGCCCCCTCTGGCTTCAGCTCTACCAGCAGTAGGGTTCCCATAGGTCCCTTATTCTAAGGGACGTCCCTTATTTTGGCCCTAAAATTTGTGTCCCTTATTTTCAGGCCCTGTCCCTTATTTTTGACTAGCAGGACAGGACTGGGCGGGGTTGACCAGAGGAAGCTGCACGCTGTGGTTTCCACGGCAATGCCTGCCCGGGGATTCCAACTCGCAGGGCAGTCTGCGTCCCCATTGGAAGGAAGAGGCGATACAGGACTTTTTCAAAGTACAGTAGACTAATTAACTGTTACCCAAGGGGAATGTTGGATCATGTTGGATAAAGATCAAGCTCTGTTTGCTTGAGAGTTACTCTTAAAATAGGCCTAGCTGTGCATCCCAATACTATACAATGCTGTGTATCCCATACTATACTATACTATACCATTAACTATTGACATAATAATCATGAAGATGTACTGTCTTATAAAATTTATTCTATTTTAATGTTTAGACAGTGCACTTTTAAAGTCAGCAAAGTCAAGTACTAAATACAGAGGGAGAAAATAAGGAAGTTCTGATAATGTTTTTCTGCATGACAAAGCATGTAGAAACATACCATGTACTGTTAAGAGGGTTTAAGGCAGCTTATTTTGTGAGTTTCAATCATTATCTTATTCTGTTAATAAAACTATTTCTACCTAATGTTTGAGTTTCAAATTTTTAATGAAGTGTCCCTTATTTTTGTGAAAAATCCCGTAAATGTCCCTTATTTCTTATATCAAAAAATGGCAACCCTAACCAGAGCTTCTCCAGGCTTGAGGATGGCAGTGCCAAGCCAGCCTTGTGCTAGCTATGCCACCACTGGCACTGCCATCCTCAAGCCTGGAGAAGCTGCTTGTAGAGCGGAAGTCAGAAGGGGGTGGAGCCAGGCCGTGCCAAGCCCCTCCCCCTCCCCTCTGGCTTTGGAGCTCCCAGCAGCTTCTCCGGGCTTGAGGATGGCAGTGCCAAGCCATTGGTGGCATAGCTAGCACAAGGCTGGCTTGGCCCTGCCCTCCGCAAGCCTGGAGCAGCTGCTGGGAGTGCCGAAGCCAGGGGAGGGGGTGGGGCTTGGTGCAGCCTGGCTCCGCCCCCTCTGAGAAGTGGCCCATCCAGCTGGGCTCGACCTCCTTCAGTTCCGAGATCGACTGGTCGATCGCAATTGACTTCCTGGGCAGCCCAGAATATCAAGACAGAACATCCCACAATATCTGCTTTGAAGTGGGTTATCTGAGTCCACACTGCCATATATCCCAGTTCAAAGCAGAACATGTGGGGTTTTATTCATGTGGAAGGGCCCTTTGCCAGCATGATTCCCATGAAATTTTGGAGCTATAGCCCATTCCCCCCCCAAGGCCTGGTCAAGACAATAAAGCAGGATGTCTTGTAAACCTCCAAGGCAATAAAATTGTGATATTGATACAAGTTTGCCAAATAATTGTTGAAAGACAGGACAAAAAAAGTACCATCTCAAGGTGACGATGGCGCTGCTGGGGAAGCCCTATGGCTTTTTATAACCTGTCTCATGATCGATGCAAGCTCTAACTGATTTGTACAAAAATATATTGGTGTGGTATCCCAAAGGCTAACATATTTGTTTTACCCAAGCTTTTGTGGACTAAAATTCTTTCTTCAGTTGTTGATGCATTATATTCAGGTTCACACATATATGTCAAAGGTTGCGTGTCTGGAATCAGAACCAGGCATGTAGCCGGGGGGGGGGGGGGGGCAAAGGGGGCTTCACACCCCCCCGAAATTTTCAGGGTGGTCTATTTGGAAAGGGGCAATCATTCCCAATTCCTGCCTGTATGCACAGGTTTGATCCAGATCTATCATGGGCTCGGTTCAATGCCCTGTGTTGTTGTTGTTATTATTATTATTAAAAACAGTTATTCTACATTAAAATGAAGTTAGTTATGCTACTAATATCTTGCCTCCAAGGGCAGAATATGTAATTTAGAGCCTGTATATTTAAGAGTAGGG
>JARBWK010000462.1:0-31277 GCA_030556195.1 Anolis apletophallus | reverse complement strand
CTACCAGTTTAGAGGTCGGAATGTTCGTGCTGGCGACTGCCTCAGGCTTTCCCTTATCCTCCTCTGCCAGTTTAGAGTGTCGGAATGTTCGTGTTGGCGACTGGATCAGGCTTTCCCTTATCCTCCTCTACCAGTTTAGAGGGTCGGAATGTTCGTGTTGGCGACTGGATCAGGCTTTCCCTTATCCTCCTCTGCCAGTTTAGAGGGTCGGAATGTTCGTGTTGGCGACTGCCTCAGGCTTTCCTTATCCTCCTCTACCAGTTTAGAGGGTCGGAATGTTCGTGTTGGCGACTGCCTCAGGCCTTTGTCTTATCCTCCTCTGCCAGTTTAGAGTGTCGGAATGTTCGTGTTGGCGACTGCCTCAGGCCTTTGCTTTATCCTCCTCTGCCAGTTTAGAGTGTCGGAATGTTCGTGTTGGCGACTGCCTCAGGCCTTTGCCTTATCCTCCTCTGCCAGTTTAGAGGGTCGGAATGTTTGTGATGGCGACTGCCTCAGGCCTTTGCCTTATCCTCCTCTGCCAGTTTAGAGGGTCGGAATGTTCGCGTTGGCTGGCCAATAGAGGCGTTATGCAAATACTCCCTCACTGGCAACCAATCATGTTGTCAGAATGTAGAGGCCGGGAGCCAATCAGAACGCTGCCACATACATACAAACAAACAAACATTCTCTTTTATTATATATATATATAGATATAGATATAGATATAAATGGATAGATAGATAGAGAAGATTAGTCCAACTGTCTTATTACAAGAATTTCAGGATTGTCGAATGCTTCCCATGGCTGGAATCACTGGGTTGTAGGTTTTTCGGGCTATATGGCCATGTTATAGAAGCATTCTCTCCTGATGTTTTGCCTACATCTATATACAAAAAGGAAGCAACTGGGAACTATATATGTGTCTGAGGTGTAAAAAGTATCCAGACAGAATTATAGGACCATAATTTTAGTAAAGATACCTGGCCTACCAGGTAGGGGAATCCATTACACCTGACAAGGGATAATTCTCCCATAATACGAGGCAAGCTTATTTAATGTGTAATCTCCGCCGTTTTGGCTCAGGGTGAATGGGAACGGATCCTCTCAAAGGGTTTCTTGCCAATGGCTCATCTCTTTGACAAGAGCATTCGCTTTGCCGTATCCGTGTTGGCGAACATGTCGCTGCTGTAATCATTTCAAATGTGTGTGATAATGGTTTTTTTGGTTTGGTTTCTACCGTTTTTGCTTTCGTTCACCCTTCCCAAAAAAATTTAAAAAAGAGATACAAATCCCTGGACAACTGTGGAGCTTAGGTGGTTACAGTATCTTCTTAGAGGCACAGATCTTAAGGTCACTAGGTTTCTAAATACAATGTTTTTGACTGTATGTCTTCAAACGCTGTTTTTCCGGCTTCCAACAAACGACCGGGGTGTTTTCATTTCATTTCCCGTCCTTTTCCCGCGCTAGACTTCGACTTCAGCGTGCCAGGCTCCATGAAGCTTCACAACCTCATTTCGAAGCTGAAGAAGTGGATCAAGATCCTGAGGCGAAGACCAAGCAGCTGCCTGTTCTTCCTCATCGAGGAGAAGTGCCGCTTCCTGAGCAACTTCTCCGCCCAGACGGCCGAGGTGGAGATTCCCGGGGAGTTCCTCATGCCCAAGCCGACGCACTACTACATCAAGATCGCACGGTAAAAGCGGCCGGGGAGGGAAAGGGTCTGATTACAAGCCGTCCCTGAGTTACAAACGACTCCTAGTTAAGAACGAGGCCGGACTAGGTGGCCTTTGGGGGACCCTCCCAAATTTATTTACTTATTTATTTACATCATTTATATTCCACCTTCTCCCTCAAGAGGATCACAATGTACATATACAGGCAAACATTCTATGCTAGAGACATACAACATATATAGACAGACACTCAGAGGCAATTTGACATTCCAGCTTCTGGCCACCAGGGGGAGCTGTCGCATTCCTTCATTCTTTTTCATACTTCCTGGCCTCATAAATCAGTTAAATTTAGCCTCCCCACAAAGTAGTACCTACATTTCCTACTTGACAGGTGCAACTGTCTTCCGTATTGCAAAGGTCGACAACAGGCTACACAATTTGGTCGAGAGCTCACCCCGACCCGGGCAGGCCTCGGGCCCAGGACCTTCTGGTCAGTAGAGATCTTACGCGAGCTGACTCCCAGCCAGCTGCGCCATAGTCCCAATGAAACTGTATCTATCTCATATGTATGTGTGTGTGTGTGTGTGTATATATATGTGTGTGTATATATATGTGTGTGTGTGTGTGTGTGTATATATGTGTGTGTGTATGTGTGTGTATATATATGTGTGTGTGTATGTGTGTGTATATGTGTGTGTGTCTATATGTGTGTGTATATTATTATTTTTTCGAGAAATTCAAATTTTTCTTGAAAATTTGGAAGTCATTCAGATTTGAAGCTACTCGCGCCCCTACAATTTTTAATCTCCTCGGTTATAAGCCCATGCATGTCCCGCGAACGATATCCTTCAAGCCGCCTATAACTACACCACCTTAACAGTTTCAAGGTGGTGGCGATCACTTTCTCAACCCAAAGCCTTCTTGTGGCACTGTGGTGAAGTCATATTTCTTTATTACAGATTATAAATATGGCTGATATTTATATATATGTATGTATGTTGAAGGAGTAAAATCCTGGCGAACCCTAAAGGGTGAACGGAGATATTAGCGCAGAACCTCCATGCTCCAGAGAGGCGGAGCCTGCAACTGGCAGAGTTCAAAGCTTAGGTGGTTACAGTATCTTCTCAGAGGCACGTATCTTAGTGTAGGTTGGTTCTGGGACAATACACTAACTGTGGAGATTAATTATTATTATTGATGGTAGCAGCAACAAAGAGATGGAATTTATCTCTCTCTCTCTCTCTTTGCCTCGATGTGAGCTTTATTGTACCCAGGGTGGAGATTGTGCAAAAGCATAACACGGCCGCCCGGAGGCTCTACATCCGAGGTCACAACGGGAAGATCTACCCGTACCTGGTCATGAACGACGCCTGCCTGACCGAGTCGCGCCGAGAGGAGCGCGTCCTGCAGCTCCTCCGCCTCCTCAACCCGTGCCTGGAGAAGAGGAAGGAGACCACCAAGAGGCACCTCTTCTTCACAGGTGGGTCCCCAAACAGCCCCTCGGCAACGGGGGTGTGGGGCGCGTTGGCGGGCGAGTGGGCGTATTAACAACTAAAGATCCTTCCCGTGAACGTATAGCAGAGTAACTTAGGAGCAGCAGCGTGACCCAGCACCAGTAGCCCAAAGTGATAAAAAAATAACAAATCTATATATATATAAATAGAGCTGTCGTGCTGAGGAGCTTATAGACAGCAAAACCACACAACGCAGACACACCAAAACAACCCACAAAACCCACCACGGAACGAGGTATGTTTACCACCCGGAAAATTTCCCAAAAACTCAAAGACAACCGTCAAAACCCCCAAAAAACCTGGGGAACTACAATTCCCATGATCCCCTGCACCAAAGCTGTATGCGCGAACATATAGCCCATGCTTCCTGGGCCCCTCTCCCCTACCCCCCCCCCCACAAAAGAACAAAACAACAACAAAACACCCAACCAGCAGTTGGGCGGAACGGGGCACGTGTGCCGCACACAGACCTCCCCAACCGCGCGCATTAATAAATAAATGTAATAAAAATAATTGAGTAAAATAATGTGAATGTAATAATATCAATAATAATAAAGTAATAAATGTAATAATAGAGTAAAATAATAAATGTAATAAAATAATAAGAGTAAAATAATGTAAAAGTTATAATATCAATAATAATAAAGTACTAAAAGTAATAATAATAGAGTAAAATAATAAATGTAATAAAAATAGAGTAAAATGATGTAAATATATCAATAATAAAGTAATAAATGTAATAATAGAGTAAATTAATAAATGTAATATAATATCAATAATTATAAAGTAATAAATGTAATAAAAATAGAGTCAATTAATAAATGTAATAAAATAATAGAGTAAAATAGTGTAAATATATCAATAATTATAAAGTAATAAATGTAATAATAACACAGCAAATTAATAAATGTAATAAAAAATAATAGAGTAAAATAATGTAAATGTAATAATATCAATAATAATAAATTAATAAATAATAATAATAGATTAAATTAATAAATGTATTAAAAAATAGAGTAAAATAATGTAAATAATATCAATAATAATAAAGTAATAAATGTAATAATAGAGCAATTAATAAATGTAATAAAATAATATAGAGTAAATAATTATAAAGTAATAAATGTAATAATAGAGTAAATTAATAAATGTAATAAAAATAATAGAATACATTTTTTGTAAATATATTAATAATATAATAATAAAGTAATAAATGTTATAATAATAATAGAGTAAATTAATAAATGTAATAAAAATAATAGAGTAAAATAATGTAAATGTAATAATATCAATAATAATAAATTAATAAATGTAATAATAATTAAATTAATAAATGTAATAAAATAATAGAGTAAAATAATGTAAATGTAATAATATCAATAATAATAATGTAATAAATGTAAATGTAATAATAGAATAATTAATAAATGTAATAAAATAATAGAGTAAAATAATGTATATGTTACAATGTCAATAATAATAAAGTCATAAATGTAATAATAGAGTAAATTAATAAATGCAATAAAATAATAGAAAAATAATTTTAAAATATATTAATAATATAATAATAAAAGTAATAAATATATTAATAATATAATAATTAATAATAATAGAGTCAATAAATGTAATAAAAATAATGTAAATATATTAGTAATCTAATAATAAAGTAATAAATATAATAATAGAGTAAATTAATAAATGTAATAAAAATAATAGAGTAAAATAATGTAAATATATTAATAATATAATAATAAAGTAATAAATATAATAATAGAGTCAATAAATGTAATAAAAATAATGTAAATATATTAATAATATAATAATAAAGTAATAAATGTATAATAATAGAGTAAATTAATAAACGTAATAAAATAATTGAGTAAAATAATGTAAATGTAATAATATCAATAATAATAAAGTAATAAATGTAGACATCCTCCCTCTCCTCTTTGGAAACGCTTTCGTCCGTGAGGGCTGGCGTCTAGTAACAACAAGCCCGGCTCCACCTTCTCTTTCCTGGTGGAGCTCTCGAGCGTGCCGATCGGAGGAGGAGGGAAGTGCCACTCGACACGCTTCACTTGATCATCGCCGCTGCCGAGGGAGACCTGATATTATCTGCATATTAATTGGAGAGCGGGTGCACGGCTCTGGTCCTTCCTTCCTTTCATTACCATCTATGCGGCGCCATTAAGTGTGCATGGTGTTTCCGAACAAAGCTTGGAGATGTTCGCCTTTTGAACATGGCTTCTCAAATGCGCCGTGGCTCGTTGCCGTCGTTTGCTGGTTGTGCGGCTGATCGCCCTTCTTCGTTTCCAGCTTTGATTACGTACACTACGGTTTCTGTTCCTGGGTTATCGATGCCGTTATTTCCTAATTGGGCCTGTCTTAAAATCATGTAAAAGAAAAGTTTGCCGAAACTGCAAAAACTTTTGTTCTTGATCAAGGGTGGGCAATATTTTTTTTCCCCGAGGGGCCACACGAGACCCCCAAAAATATTATGGACTACATTCTAATCGACATTATTTATTTACTTACTATATCTATGTATATAATAAAAGTCAGTGTTTGTGGGTGGAGGTGCGGCGGTACGTGCGGAGGAATACGTGGCAGCGTTTTGATTGGTTGCCACTGTGGGATTATTTGCATAAAGGACACTGATTGGCCAGCCTCAGAACTCTGACACTCTAAGGCAGTGTTTCCCAACCTTTTTTGAGCCGCAGCACACTTTTTACATTTGCAAAATCCTGGGGCACACCACCAACCAAAATGACACAAAATGACACTCTAATGACACTCTAATGACACTCTAATACATATGGCAGAAAGACACACACACACACACGACATACTAATACTAACACAAAATGACACAAAACGACACTCTAACACAGTAATACATATAGTTAATATGTTTTTGATTGTATTTACACACTCAGTGTGAAACCTGGGCCTGTTTCGATGAACACAACATAGATATCCTGGCAGGAATGGCAGAAAGACACACACACACAAGACATACTAATACTAACCCAAAATGACACAAAACGACACTCTAACACAGTCATACGTATAGTTAATATGTTTTTGAATGTATTTATACACTCAGTGTGAAACCTGGGCCTGTTTCCATGAACACAACACAGATATCCTGGCAGGAATGGCAGAAAGACACACACACACACGACATACTAATACTAACACAAAATGACACAAAACGACACTCTAACACATATAGTTAATATGTTTTTAAATGTATTTATACACTCAGTGTGAAACCTGGGCCTGTTTCGATGAACATAACATTCCTGGCAGGAATGGCAGAAAGACACAAACGTCCCACACAGAACTCCCATAACCAAGAGAAAATACTATAAGAGTTTGGTGGGCATTGACCTTGAGTTTTGGAGTTGTAGTTCACCTACACCCAGAGAGCACTGTGGACTCAAAACAATGTTGGATCAGGACCAAACTTGGCATGAATACTCAATAGGCCCAAATATGAACGCAGATGGAGTTCAGGGGAAATAGACCTTGACATTTGGGAGTTGTCGTTGCTGGGATTTATAGTTCCCCTACAATCAAAGAGCATTCTGAACCCCACCAATGATAGAACTGGGCCAAACTTCCCACACAGAACCCCCAGGAGGCAAGAGGAGGTCTCTACTTGGGGAAAGGGAGGCGGGCCTTCCCAATGCATGGAGAGGGAGAGACCAAGTAAAAAAACGGGTGGGGAGGGGGGTGGCTGTAATGTTGTGCCTTTATATTTTATTTATTTATTTATTTTTATTTATTTATTTATTTCATTGGACTTATATGCCGCCAACTCCATACGGCTCGCAGCGGCTTACAAAGTCTAGAAATACATTACAAGATAAAAAGCAAACAAAACAGTACACCAGGGATACATGGATAGACATACAGTGCACAAATAGGACAAACAGGTGGGCGACAGCAATAGGGGAGGGAGGACCGGGCTCATGCTACAGGGCAGAGCCATCTGGTGGAGTTATCAGGGCGACCATCGAATGAGGGAGCCGGGGGTCCCGCAGATTGAGGAGCGACCTCAGAGACTCCAGATCTAAAGAGTAATAGTCACTGTGAAGACAGTTAATGCCAGCCTGTGGACCCTGCTTGTCGCCGGCGGCTTGTCAATCATCCTAGGGTGGGATTTGCCGGTGAAGGCGCCCCAAACCTGCGGGCAGAGTTCCTGAATGTCTTAGGGCGGAGCCCTCCAGGGGCACCCTCTGGAAGACAGCTACAGTGGGGGTATTGCAGGGCGAGACGTCCTCCGGCCCCGCCTCCCTGCCCCGTCCCCGCCCCGTCTCTGCCTCCTCTGGTGTCCGTCTAGGTCAAGTGACTCACCGGGTCCGAATCGGCCATAGTCAGGGGCCGCCGGCAGCCGCCCCGCGCCGCCGCGGCCGCTCCCGGAGCCCTTTCAAGACTCCTCAATGTCGACTGTGTCCGCTGCTGGCCACCGAAGCAGCGGCAAAGGGAGCCTGCGGCCTTGGGCGGCGAGGCCGGCAGCAGCGGCGACTCTACGGCTGGGGGCCGCAAAAGGCGGTCCCAGCCGGTAACGAGGACGGAGGGGGGGGGCGGGGTCAGGGGCGCCGAGCCGGGAGAAGACGGCGCCATATTGAAGTCATTGGCTGATGCCCCCACTGTCGGGCCCGGGGGGCGGCCCAGGGCTGCCCACGGGCTCCACCACTGACCACCGCCGCTCTCACTGGGGTCTCGGCCGTGGGCAGGGCCGCCTCCGAAAGAGGGGCACCCCCGGCAGCCCAGCAGCCGTCCTCCGATGGGTCATCTGTAGGGTCGGGGTCAGCCACTCCACTCGCCCTCTCCCCACCGGACTCGGGTGCGGGAGGCCGAACGAGGGGGTCCCACACTCCATCGACCGCACTCCTCCAGGCCCGGGCAGGGAGCCGGGCAGCGAGGGGCGGCCGCACCGCCCAAGGACGCCAGCGCCGGACCCAGCCTGTCCAGCTCACCCCAACCAGAAGGCCAGGCGCCGACCAACTGGCCGAGGCGGAGGACAAGGCCGGCAAGGTCCTGTGGTGCGTCCCATTGTATTCCTGGGTTGGTTGTCAGCGTCCTCCCGGGTGGAGTTGGAGGGAGTGGAAGGCCCAACTTCTTCCAGGCCCGGCCAAGGTACAGGGGACCAGGTCAGGCACCGCTGGGGTCGCTGTGGTCACCGGAGCCGCTGCAGTCACTGCAGGCCCCCAACCGAGGGACCCAGCAGGAGCAGCGGTGTCTCTTAGTCCCGCAAGGGCCCTGAGGATAGAGGCCGGCGCCCGAGCAGCCTCCAGAGCAAGCTCGGCGTCGGCCTGCAGGGCCTCAAGAGGAGGGAGAGGGCACCTCGGAGCCTCAAGCAGTGCCCCCCCCCGAGCCAGACACAACAGGGAGGACAGGCAGGTCCGGCGAAGGGTTTTTATACTTCAACACACTAGACTCCCCCCCCCTTTTTGTCCTGGAGGTTCCATTTTTCCACGGCACACCTGATGATCGCTCACGGCACACTAGTGTGCCCCGACACACTGGTTGGGAAACACTGCTCTAAGGCACGGGATCATCCTGCTTTGACGGCAACAGGTCCTTGCCTGCCTTTCTCTTGTATTCCCAACCTTTGTATTTTACTGTAATTTTCTATTGATTGTAGTTTTTTTTAGTTTATGTTCTATGTTAACTGATTACGTTGTTTTTTTTTAATTGATTGTCTTTTGTTGTTGTGTCGTTGGGCTTGGCCTCATGTAAGCTGTCCCGAGTCCCCGTCGGGGAGATGGTAGTGGGGTACAAATAAAGATTATTATTATTTTTATGTATCAATTATGCCTTTCTATTACGAGACATTCCCCACAACTCCCTCCGGCCTGTGTTCTCCCCGCAGTCCCCCGCGTGGTGGCGGTCTCCCCGCAGATGCGCCTGGTGGAAGACAACCCCTCCTCGCTCTCCCTGGTGGAGATCTACAAGCAGCGCTGCGCCAAGAAGGGTATCGAGCACGACAGTCCCATCTCGCGCTACTACGACCGGCTGGCCACCGTCCAAGCGCGAGGCACCCAGGCCAGCCACCAGGTAAGCTGTCCCTCCAGGTTCACATCTATACACACTTTGAGTGGAGTGTGCTGTGAACACATGTGCACTAGAACTGCATTTTTCCACAATGCATTTATTTATTTACTTACTATATTTACTATGTACTACACATCGTTACACATCCTGAATCTTCGTTCGCGAAGTAATGCCGAGAGAGAGAGAGAGACACATCGTTAATAATAACATATTAATATCTCAAAAAATATTCATATATTATTAGTATTAATATCATAATTATTATATTATAGTATATATTTAGACATTATAATATATTGAAATTATAATATAGCATAACATATTAGAATATTTATTATATTATTATATTATTATAAAATTATTATTACAAAATAATAATAAAAACCACTAAAATTAAATTAAATTCAAGAAGACAAGGTGCGAACCAAGGTGGAGGCCGACATCCTCAAGAGGGGACGGATCCCAAGATGGAATGGCCCAATGGCCCCGGCCCAGGGGATGGCAAGGCGGACCCAGCCGCCACTGCAGCAGAACAGAGCAGCAGACAATCGGAGGCTGCAGGCCTCCGCCGCTCCCGCACCCAGCCGTTCCCCAGCTGATCGCCCTGCCATGGAGTGCCTGCCATCCCGGGAGGCGATCTGGACCTGCGGCGGCTGATCGCCCGGGCAACCCAGAAGACGATCGAGGGCGATCAGGGCGATCAGCCGCCGCAGGTCGCCGACTGCTCCCGCTGCAGGCCCGGATCGCCTCCCGGGATGGCAGGCCCTCCAAAGCTGCCGCTCCTCCGATCGTTCTCCGGAGCGGCGGGCTGTCTGCCGACACAGGCCCCACAGCCCGTGATGGGATGGCGACAGCGGCACCCCTTCTTCTTGGCCCCTCCCCTTGACACCCTTCTACCTGGGCCGGACAGAATCGGCTGTCGGGCCGCATCCGGCCCGCGGGCCGTGGGTTGCCCAGGTCTGATCTATATGCTTCTGTTGCACTGCAGAACAGGAAAAGCCCTCTGACTTAAAACACGCCGCGATTTGAGTGAAATATCCAATCCTTTTATTGAAGCTTAATGAAATCGCCAGTAGAAATTGATGCTTGCATGAAAGTAAGAAAGTTCCAAAAAGTATATGCTTCCCAGGGAGGTGAACTGCTGAACGGACTTAAGCACAGATGTGCCTATGTTGACGTGGGGATGATGGTGTTCTTCCTGTGGTGCGGGCTGGTAGAGGACTTCCGTTTCCTTCGGGCTGACTTCCAGCCCAAACGGCTCTGCAGCTGTTGCAAAGCAGGATGTTAGGCCTATGCTGACGTGGGGATGGTGGTGTTCTTCCTGTGGTGCGGGCTGGTAGAGGACTTCCGTTTTCTTCGGGCTGACTTACAGCCCAAACGGCTCTGCAGCTGCTGCAAAGCAGGATGTTAGGCCTATGCTGATGTGGGGATTATGGTGTTCTTCCTGTGGTGCGGGCTGGTAGAGGACTTCTGTTTCCTTCGGGCTGGCTTCCAGCCCAAACAGCTCTGCAGCTGCTGCAAAGCAGGATGTTAGGCCTATGCTGATGTGGGGATGGTGGTGTTCTTCCTGTGGTGCGGGCTGGTAGAGGACTTCTGTTTCCTTCGGGCTGACTTCCAGCCCAAACGGCTCTGCAGCTGTTGCAAAGCAGGATGTTAGTCCTATGCTGATGTGGGGATGATGGTGTTCTTCCTGTGGTGCGGGCTGGTAGAGGACTTCCGTTTCCTTCAGGCTGACTTCCAGCCCAAACGGCTCTGCAGCTGCTGCAAAGCAGGATGTGAGGCCTATGGTGACGTGGGGATGATGGTGTTCTTCCTGTGGTGCGGGCTGGTAGAGGACTTCTGTTTCTTCAGGCTGACTTCCAGCCCAAACGGCTCTGCAGCTGTTGCAAAGCAGGATGTTAGTCCTATGCTGATGTGGCGATGGTGGTGTTCTTCCTGTGGTGCGGGCTGGTAGAGGACTTCCGTTTCCTTCGGGCTGACTTCCAGCCCAAACGGCTCTGCAGCTGCTGCAAAGCAGGATGTTAGGCCTATGCTGATGTTGGGATGGTGGTGTTCTTCCTGTGGTGCGGGCTGGTAGAGGACTTCTGTTTTCTTCGGACTGACTTCCAGCCCAAACGGCTCTGCAGCTGTTGCAAAGCAGGATGTTAGGCCTATGCTGACGTGGGGATTATGGTGTTCTTCCTGTGGTGCGGGCTGGTAGAGGACTTCCATTTTCTTCAGGCTGACTTCCAGCCCAAACGGCTCTGCAGCTGTTGCAAAGCAGGATGTTAGGCCTATGCTGACGTGGGGATGGTGGTGTTCTTCCTGTGGTGCGGGCTGGTAGAGGACTTCCGTTTTCTTCGGGCTGACTTCCAGCCCAAACGGCTCTGCAGCTGTTGCAAAGCAGGATGTTAGGCCTATGCCGACGTGGGGATGGTGGTGTTCCTCCTGTGGTGCGGGCTGGTAGAGGACTTCCTTTTTTCGGCTGACTTCCAGCCCAAACGGCTCTGCAGCTGTTGCAAAGCAGGATGTGAGGCGCTGCAGGGCTTTGCCAATGCTGACGTGGGGATGATGGTGTTCTTCCTGTGGTGCGGGCTGGTAGAGAACTTCCGCAAAGCCCAAACGGCTCTGCAGCTGTTGCAAAGCAGGATGTTAGGCGTTTGCTGACGTGGGGATTGTGGTGTTCTTCCTGTGGTGCGGGCTGGTAGAGGAGTTCTGTTTCCTTCGGGCTGACTTCCAGCCCAAACGGCTCTGCAGCTGTTGCAAAGCAGGACGTGAGGCGCTGCAGGGCTGCTTCTGAATGGGCAACGAGGGCAGCGTCGTCAGCAAAAAGCAGCTCACGGACTAGATAGTTTAGTGCAGGGCTGTCCAACTTCTGCCGGCCCAAGGGCCGGAATTCCGGTGAGTGATCACCTGGGGGGCCGCCGCTCGCCACGCCCCCCACAATGTCCTGCACGGCCTGCCCCTTTTTGGCCTGGCCTGCCCCTTTTCGGGCGGGCTGGGTGATGACATCAGGCATGGCGCCGGCGCCGGAGGAAGAGGTGGAGGGAAGCCGGGCCTCTGCCTCCATCTCTTCCCTCCTCGGGCGCCACGCCTGACGCCACCCAGCCCCCGGGGGGGCCACGCAGGACGCCGGGCATGCGCGCCCGGGCGGGAGCGCCCCCCCCCCCACGAGTGGCCCGCCCCCCGCAAGTGGCCCCGCCCCCAGAGATTGATTTTTTAAAAAAAATTTAAAATGAAAACAGCTGAGTTCTTGCGGGCCGCGTCCAGGGGGCTGACGGGCCATGTACAGGCCGCGGGCCGCCAGTTGGGCCATCCTGGCGCTCACGCCGCCCGCCTCTCCCTCCCTTCCAGGTCCTCCGCGACATCCTGAAGGAAGTGCAGGGCAACATGGTGCCGCGCAGCATGCTGAAGGAGTGGGCGCTGCACACGTTCCCCAATGCCACCGACTACTGGACGTTCCGGAAGATGTTCACCATCCAGCTCGCCCTGATCGGCTTCGCGGAGTTCGTTTTCCACTTGAACCGGCTGAATCCGGAGATGCTTCAGATTGCGCAGGTACGGGCTGACGCCGGTTTTGCACCGCACGGTTGTTGCTTTACGACTTTTCCTTCCAAGGGTGACTTGTGCCACGCTTCCTCTCTTCCTTCCTTCCTTCCTTCCTTCCTTCCTTCCTTCCTTCCTTCCTTCCTTCCTCTCTTCCATCCCTCCTCAACTCCTTTCTTCCTTCATTCCTCTCTTCCTTCCTCTTTTCCCCTCTCTTCCGTCTTTTCTCTCTTCCTTCCTTCTTTCCTTCCTTCCTCTCTTCTTCCTTCCTCTCTTCCATCCCTCTTCAACTCCTTCCTTCATTCCTCTCTTCCTTCCTCTCTTCCCCCTCTCTTCCGTCTTTTCTCTCTTCCTTCCTTCTTTCCTTCCTTCCTCACTTTCTTCCTCTCTTCCATTCTTCCTCAACTCCTTCCTCTCTTCCTTCTTTCTCCTCCTCCTTCCTTCCTCTTTTCCTTCCTCCCTCCCTTCCTTCTTTCCTTCCTTCCTCTCTTCCTTCCTCTCTTCCATCCTTCCTCAATTCCTTCCTCTCTTCCTTCCTTCTCCTCCTCCTTCCTTCCTCTTTTCCTTCCTCCCTCCCTTCCTTCTTTCCTTCCTTCCTTCTTCTTCCTTCCATCCTTCCTCAATTCCTTCCTCTCTACCTTCTCCTCCTCCTTCCTTCCTCTTTTCCTTCCTTCCTGCCTTCCTTCTTTCCTTCCTCTCTTCTTCCTCTCTTCCTTCCTTCTTTCCCTCCTTCACTTCCTTCCTTTGTTCCTTCCTTCTCTTCCACGCTTTCGTCCTTCCCTCCCTTTTGTCTTTCTTCCTTCCTTCCCTCCCTATCTCCCCTCTCTTTGTCCTTTCTTCCTCCCTCTCTTCCTTCCTTCCTCTCTTCTCTCCTTCCCCCTCTCCTTCCTTCCTCCCTCCCTCCCTCCCTTCCTCTCTTCTTTCCTTCCTTCTCTCCCTCCTTCCTCTCTTCCTTCCTTCTCTTCCATCCTTTCGTCCTTCCTTCCCTTTTGTCTTTCCTTCCTCCTTCCCTCCCTATCTTCCCTCTCTTTGTCCATTTTTCCTTCTCTCTTTCCTTCCTTCCTTCCTCTTTCCCTCCCTTCCTTCTTCTCTTCCTCCCTCTCTTCCTCCCTTCCTCTCTTCTTTCCTTCCTTCTCTCCTTCCTTCCTCTCTTCCTTATTTCCTTCCTTCTTTCCTCTCTTCCTTCGTCCCTTCCTCCCTCCATTCCTCTCTTCTTTCCTCCCTTCTCTCCTTCCTCTCTTCCTTCTTTCCTTCCTCTCTTCCTTCCTTCCTTCCTCCCTTCCTTCCTCTCTTCTTTCCTTCCTTCCTCTCCTTCCTTCCTTCCTTCCTTCCTTCCTTCCTCCTTTCCTGTCTTCCTTCCTATCTCCCTTCCTTTCTTCCTCCCTCTCCCCCTTCCTTTCTTCCTCCCTCCCTCCCTTCCTTCCTCCTGTCCGAACGTATCTCCTGCTACAAACCTGCTAGGACGTTAACATCGTCCAGGGAGGCCCTGCTCTCGATCCCGCCTGCGTCACAAATCTGTTTGGCGGGGGCGAGAAACAGGGCCTTCTCAGTGGTGGCTCCTCGGCTGTGGAACGCTCTTCCTAGAGACATTAGATCGCTACTTCTTTTTTGGGGGGGGGCGTCCTGGCAAAGCTAACCAACCCACCTATGTATATACGCCTGTCCTTTCCTTTCCAACTCTCAGGATACCGGCAAGCTGAACGTGGCCTACTTCCGGTTCGATATCAACGACGCCACCGGGGACCTGGACGCCAACCGCCCCGTCCCGTTCCGACTCACGCCAAACATTTCGGAGTTCCTCACCACCATCGGTGTGTCCGGCCCGCTCACCGCCTCCATGATCGCCGTCGCCCGCTGTTTTGCGCAGCCAAACTTCAAGGTAAGTGTGTCGTCAACTTGGAAGAGTCTGTGGTTTCCTCTGCTTTCTTTTCTTCGCCAATCACCTTCCTGATCATGCGTACAATCATGTCTCTTCCCATAAATCTTTGGCACTGAGCCACCCCTTTAGTGTGAGGGCTCGGCTATGAATAAAGACAATTACTACATGTGTGATTCATGAAGGAGGAGGAGGAGGAGGCAAAATATACTAATCAACACCTAGCGCACTCAACGTACATTACGATCTCAGATCATCTGCATTACAATGCGTTGCATAACTAACTCGGACCACACAATACATCGAAACGGTGCTATTCAAACGTCGTGCGGTGTGCTACAATAGTGGCATGACGCACATACTGTGCCGTGCAAATAAAAGGGAAACACAGCAGTAATCAACCTACGCCGCATGGAGGAAAAGGAAACATGGCCTCACCGGCGTCCCTGTGGTGACACCTTTCTTCAGTCCTGGGCCAACTTGAGCCTTCCCTCCAAGAGCTTTGGACTTCAAGTCCCACCATGATTCCTTATAGCTGGTACCCCAAAGCAGCTTAAAAGTCATATCTACATAAAAACATACTATATTATTAGCATAATACTAATACATCATTAATAATATTAGTATTATCTATTATATAAAGGAGGTCCCGTCATGGAACGACCGTCCTAGGCAGAGAAACCTTCCAAGGCAGAGACACCAAACTTGGCAACAAAAATAGGCCTCAGGCAAGGTAGGTTTTTAGCAAACAAACTCCCCCCCCAAAATGTAGAAGGCCCCCAAAACAACGATACAAAACCCTACATTTCCCAGCGTCCTCTGCGGCCGCCAGCCAATCTCACGGCCTCTACATTCTGACAACATGATTGGCTGCCAGTGAGGGAGTATTTGCATAATGCCTCTATTGGCCAGCCAACATGAACATTCCGACCCCTAATAAACTGTCAGAGGAGGATAAGGCAAAGGGCTGAGGCACAAACACAAACACCCAATTCACTTCCCACAGAAAATTTAAACCCCTACAAATCACAGACCACGCCCAAAATTGACAGTAAGGCTTCATTAACTTGATTTCCCTGACTAGGCCTCACTTAATGGGATGCTGTTTACGCTCTGAATTGACAGTAAGGCTTCATTAACTTGATTTCCTGACTAGGCCTCACTTAATGGGATGCTGTTTACGCTCTGAATTGACAGTAAGGCTTCATTAACTTTATTTCCCGACTAGGCCTCACTTAATGGGATGCTGTTTACGCTCTGAATTGACAGTAAGGCTTCATTAACTTGATTTCCCTGACTAGGCCTCACTTAATGGGATGCTGTTTACGCTCTGAATTGACAGTAAGGCTTCATTAACTTGATTTCCCTGACTAGGCCTCACTTAATGGGATGCTGTTTACGCTCTGAATTGACAGTAAGGCTTCATTAACTTGATTTCCCTGACTAGGCCTCACTTAATGGGATGCTGTTTACGCTCTGAATTGACAGTAAGGCTTCATTAACTTGATTTCCCTGACTAGGCCTCACTTAATGGGATGCTGTTTACGCTCTGAATTGACAGTAAGGCTTCATTAACTTGATTTCCCTGACTAGGCCTCACTTAATGGGATGCTGTTTACGCTCTGAATTGACAGTAAGGCTTCATTAACTTGATTTCCCTGACTAGGCCTCACTTAATGGGATGCTGTTTACGCTCTGAATTGACAGTAAGGCTTCATTAACTTGATTTCCCTGACTAGGCCTCAGCTCATGGGACATTGTGTATGGCCTGAATTGACAGTAAGGCTTCATTAACTTGCTGTTCCTGACTAGGCCTCAGCTCATGGGACATTGTGTATGGCCTGAATGTACAGTAACCTACCTTGGCA
Organism: Anolis apletophallus; assembly: GCA_030556195.1. Lineage (NCBI taxonomy): Eukaryota > Metazoa > Chordata > Lepidosauria > Squamata > Anolidae > Anolis > Anolis apletophallus. Next base: position 14,779 of record JARBWK010000462.1, on the reverse strand, counting down.
CACAGAGCCCCTATGACCCACGCTACATTCTACTGCAGTTTGGAGGAGGGTGGACCATGGATGATGGGATTTGATGTACCTCCATGGATAATGGGATTTGTACTACTTTCAAACCCATCATTCCCCACAGACCACTGTGGCCCAGAACCAAGACCGATAAAGACCCAACTTGGCACACAGTGCCCCCATGACCCACACTCCATCCAACTGCAGTTTAGAGGAGGGCACACCGTGGATGATGGGATTTCAAGTACCTCCACTCACTTCCAAAGTACCCCACCCACACACGCATCAACCTCTACATCAACACAGCAGACGGAAAGACAAAAAACATTGTATATCCACAAGCTCTGCAGAACGCCAGCAACACCACACACCGACAACTCCCCAGGACTCCAACATCCCACCCACCAGAACAACCCACAACGACACAGCCATGGCCCCACCAAGACCATAAGTAACATCAATTCCAACCCTTACATACTCAGACTTCCTCGCATCTCCTAAATAGGGCCGGCACAGAGGGCGTCCGCTGCCCTCCGGGGCTTCCAGCTTGTGTTCATGTGCAGCCCGTGCGATGGGCAGTTCTTCAGCGCTGTTACAGCGCTTCCTGGGGGGAGGGGTCAACTGTTCCTTACCCCAACAAGAGTAGGATAGGAGTTCCAAAGTTCAGACATCTTGGGAAGGCAATCCCTATGGAGACAAGGAGGCCGAGTGGGCCGAATATGCCCTCCCCCTCCTGCACACCTCCCACGAGGAGGGCGAAATGGAGCGCTCGGACCTGACCGGCGAGGCGGGCCTAGATGGGCTGCCCGGTGTCGAGGAGGAAGAGGACTGAATACACCCCCAATGAGGAGCGGTATTCACGCCGGCATCGAAACGCGATGCTGGGACGCCATGGGCGACCTCACGCGCGCTCGAGCTCCCGGGCCGGGGGGGCAGGCTCTAGGATCGGGAGGTGAGATCTCCATCGCCCATGTTGGTGCCGAGGGCCGCTTTAGCGCAGAAGAGGTGCGCTCCAGTATCGGCAGGCGTCGTCTACCATACAGTATGTGCGATTCACGGGGACCACGATGGGAAAATATAGGTTGCTTACCTGTAACTAGTTCCCCGAGTGGTCACCTGTGAATTTGCATATCCCCGCCCATCCTGCCCACTGTTGTCATGCCTCAGTCCTTCAAGCTGCTACTCGCGGCGGAGGAAAGGAACTGAGGCAGTCACCCCTCCCACTGGCGATATATACCCGCTATATATATAAGGGGAGAGTGGGCGGGCTACCGCCCTAAGGTGTCGAATATGTTTTCTAGAAGATTCCAAACTGTCTGTTCAGGCGCAGGAATAGAGGATGGGCAGCACGACTTCCCTGGATCTAGACACTATTGTTTATTTATTTATTTACATCGTTTATATTCCGCACTCCCCCCCCCCCCGCCGGGGACTCAGAGCGGATCACAATGCACATATACAAGCAAAAAATTCAATGCCATTGACATGCAACATATATACATAGACATGGAGGCAACTTAACATTCCAGCTTCTGGCCACCAGGGGGAGCTGTGGCATTCATTCTCTTTTGTGTACTTCCTGGGAAATTATGGACTTGTAAATCAGTTACATTGCGCCTCCCCACAAAGTGGTACCTAAATTTCCTACTTGACAGACGCAACTGTCGTTCGGGTTGCAAAGGTCGACAACAAGCTACACGAATTGGCCGAGAGCTCACCCTGACAAGGCCTCGAACTCATTACCTTCTGGTCAGTAGAGATCTTATGCAGCTGACTCCCAGCCAGCTGAGCCACAGTCTCAGTCTGGAGAACATGCCCAGCTCTTTCAGCCGCTCCTCATAGGGCTTGTTCTCCAGACCCTGGATCCTTTGAGTCGCCCTCTTCCTCTGGACACATTCCAGCTTAGAGTCAACATCTCCCTTCAATTGGACACAGTGTGATTCCAGGTGTGGTCTGACCAAGGCAGAATAGCGCATGGGTTTCATGACTTCCCGGGATCTAGACCAGGGCTGTCCAACTTCTTCGGGCCAAGGGCCGGAATGCAGGTGACGGATTACCTTGGGAGCCGGAGCGGAGGGCGTGGCCGCTCGCGGGGGCGTTGCCGCAGCAAGGGCATGGCTGCTCGTGGGGGCGGGGCCGCTCCTGCCCTGGCGCGCATGCTCAGCATCCTGCGCGGCCCGCCCCTTTTCGGCGGGGTGACGTCAGGCGCCACACCTGACGTCACCCAGCCCCGCCCGAAAAGGGGCGGGTCGTGCAAAGACCGGGCTTGGCGCCAGGGCGGGATCGCGCGAGCCGCCCTCCGCCGTCTCCCCTAGCTCTTGCAGCGGCGCGCTGCTGAAGGAAGGTAAGCTCCGGGCTTACCTTCCTTCAGGCGTGGCCGCTGCTAGGAGAGCACGGGCGACGGCGGCGATCCTCCTCGACCCGCCTCCCGCCCTGGCGCGCATGCCGGTCTCTTGCACGACCGTCCCTTTTCGGGGGGCTGGGTGACGTCAGGTGTGGCGCCTGACGCCACCCCGCCGAAAAGGGGCGCGCCAAGAGATGCTGGGCATGCGCGCCAGGGCGGGAGGCGGGCCGGGGGATCGGCGAGCCGCCCGCTGCCCACTCCCGAGCGTTTTCAGCGGCCGTGCCTGAAGGAAGGTAAGCTTCTTCCGCCTCCTCCTCACTCGCTGGCCCTGCCCCTCCTCGCGCCGCTCCCCCCAGGATGAATTTTTGGAAATTCCCCCAAAACCCTGATGTCTTGCAGGGGATAGGGGGTCGTAGGGGAAGGGGCTCGGGACCGTGTACGCCCCGGGCCGCCAGTTGGACAGCCCTGATCTAGACAGTATAGAGGCCAAAATCCCGTTGGCTTTTTTTTTGCCTCTTCATCACATTCCTGGCTCATGTCTAACGTGTTGTCCACGAGGACCCCAAGATCTTTTCCACACGCCCTGCTCTCGAGACACGCATCGTCCCCCCTTCTGTCTCTTTGCGTTTCCCTTTTTTTTCCTGCCTAAGTGGAGCCTCTTGCACTTGTCGCTCTCGAACTCTCTGAACGGCGTGTTTACTCTATTGGTTTCCATGTGTGAGTGTCCTGCTTTGGGAGGAAGCGGGCACTTAAATCCCACCCGCAATCGGGGATTTAATGGCTGGGCGGCAAGAGGGAGGAAGTGGCTGCGGAGGGACGGACGGGCGGGCGGACGGACGGGCTCTTCTTTGTCCTCTCCTCCGCCCAACCGCCCTCGCCAGCTTCCCTTTTGTGGTTTCCCTTTTTTCAAAAAAAAATTACTGCAGGCTGGTAATTATGACCCTTGATTTGATTTGGCTGATTGTGATTTGCACGACCGCCTTTCGGCCCTAATGGGGGAGGCGGGGCCGCTGGCAACAACGGGTTTTCGAAAAAGGTATAAAAACACGCAGAGTTATAATAATAATAATAATAATAATAATAATAATAATAATAATAATGACCATGTTCCGAACCATTAAAGCAATTTTAAAGGTGCATTAACTAAGGACGTGCTGCGTTGGCCGCCAGGTCGGAGCCGATTGGCCAAAGGGTTTTCCTCCGAGGTCCAAAATATATGGTGAAATATTTCATTTTTCAATGACCCAATACTTAGAGCGAGATCGTAACACATTGGCGACTTTGTTTTTGTGTGAATATATGTGTTGTAATCCCACATCCTTGTCATTCTTAGCCTTGGTTTCGTTTCATCTATTATATAAATGGGTTCACGTCATGTGATGTATACCTCAAACAGAGAAACCTTACAACGCAGAAACACAATACTTGCCAACAGAAATAGGCCTCAAGCAAGGTACGTTTGTAGCAAAGAAACTTCCCCCAAAACCTAAAAGGCCCCCACAACAACGAGTAAAAATAAAACTACATTTATCAGCATCCTCCGGGGCAGCCAAAGACTCACCCAGCCTCTACATTCTGAACAACATGATTGGCTGCCAATAAGGCGGATTGCATAACTGCTGCACTGGCCAGCCAACATGAAAATTCCGATCCATACTAAACTGCCAAAACAGAATAAGGAAAAGGCCTGAGCCAATCCCCAACACAAACACCCAAATCACTTCCAACCGACAATTTACACCCCAAAAAATCACAGACCACGCCCAAAATTGACAGTAAGGCTTCATTAACTTAATTTCCCTGACTAGGCCTCACTTAATGGGATGCTGTTTAAGCTCTGAATTGAAAGTTAGGCTTCATTAACTTGATTCTCCCGACTAGGCCTCAGCTCATTGGACATTGTGTATGGCCTGAATTTACAGTAAGGCTTCATTAACTTGCTGTTCCTAACTAGGCCTCAGCTCATGGGACATTGTGTATGGCCTGAATTGACAGTAACCTACCTTGGCACACAGAGCCCCGACCATGCATGATGGGACTTGAAGTACCACCATGGAAAATGGGATTTGTAGTACTTCAAAACCCATCATTCCCCACAGACCACTGTGGCCCAGACCCAAGACCCATAAAGACCCAACTTGGCACACCATGCCCCACATGCCCCACACTCCATCCAACTGCAGTTTAGAGGAGGGCACACCGTGGATGATTGGACTTCCTTGCATCTCCTAAAAAGGGCACAGCAACGCGTGCCGGGTACAGCTAGTATATAATAAAGCGGAATGTTTGTTTGTTTGTATGTGGGTGTGTGGGTTTGTATGTATGTATGTGCCGGCCTTCTGATTGGCTGCCACTTTCACAGGCCACTGCGACCAGCACGAGCGACGGACCTGGACCAAACTTGGGACACATAACCCCCCCTGACCTCCTTGAGTATGGGGGTTTGGGGGAGATGGACCACGGATTATGGGATTTGTAGTACTTTACATCCCTTCGGTTCCCACGGACCACTGCAGCCCCCAACAAAGACCGATAAAGACCAAACTTGGAACACAGAGCCCCCATGACCCACTCTACATCCTGCTGCAGTTTGAATGAGGCTGGACCACGGATGATGGGACTTGAAGTACCTACACTCACTTCCCAAGGCCACTGCGACCCTCATCCAATGACTGATCAAGACCAAACTTGGCACACAGAGCCCCCATGACCCACTCTACATCCTGCTGCAGGTTGGGGAGGATGGACCACGGATGATGGGACTTGAAGTACCTACACTCACTTCCCAAGGCCACTGCGACCCTCATCCAATGACTGATCAAGACCAAACTTGGCACACAGAGCCCCCATGACCCACTCTACATCCTGCTGCAGGTTGGGGGAGGCTGGACCACGGATGATGGGACTTGAAGTACCTACACTCACTTCCCAAGGCCGCTGCGACCCTCATCCAATGACTGATCAAGACCAAACTTGGCACACAGAGCCCCCATGACCCACTCTACATCCTGCTGCAGGTTGGGGGGAGGCTGGACCACGGATGATGGGACTTGAAGTACCTACACTCACTTCCCAAGGCCGCTGCGACCCTCATCCAATGACTGATCAAGACCAAACTTGGCACACAGAGCCCCCATGACCCACTCTACATCCTGCTGCAGGTTGGGGGAGGCTGGACCACGGATGATGGGACTTGCAGTACCTACACTCACTTCCCAAGGTCTGCGACCCTCATCCAATGACTGATCAAGACCAAACTTGGCACACAGAGCCCCCATGACCCAATCTACATCCTACTACACTTTGGGGAGGCTGGACCATGGATGATGGGACTTGAAGTACCTACACTCACTTCCCAAGGCCGCTGCGACCCTCATCCAATGACTGATCAAGACCAAACTTGGCACACAGAGCCCCCATGACCCACTCTACATCCTGCTGCAGGTTGGGGGAGGCCGGACCACAGATGATGGGACTTGCACTACCTTCAGTAATTTCATGATACCACTGCAACTCCCAATGCTGCTGGATCAAGACCAAACCTGGCACACAGAGCCCCCATGACCCACTCTACATCCTGGTGCACTTCTCAAATGACCCGGGCAACGCCGGGTCCCCAAGCTAGTTAGTTCTCTTCATGGAAATTGCTGTCTGATCGGACCGGGTTGTGGCGCAGCTGGTTGGGAGTCGGCTGCATTAAAATCACTACTGACAGAAAGGTCATGAGTTCGACGCCAGCCCGGGTCAGAGTAAGCTTCCGACCATTTGTCTAGCTTGCTGTTGACTTTTGCAGCCTGAAATACAGTTGCATCTGCCAAGTAGGAAATGTAGGCGGGGAACCTAATTTAACTAATTTACGACATCATAAAAATCTCCAGCAGCGGGTAAACGAATGAGAAAGTACTCCATCAAGGACTCGTGTCACTAGTGCAGTGTTTCCCAATGGTTTTTGAGCCGCGGCACATTTTTTACATTTACCAAATCCTGGGGCACACCACCCACCAAAATGACACAAAACGACACTCTAACACAGTAATACATATAGTTAATATGTTTTTGAATGTATTTATACACTCAGTGTGAAACCTGGGCCTGTTTCGATGAACTCAACATAGATATCCTGGCAGGAATGGCAGAAAGACACAAACTTCCCACACAGAACTCCCTTAACCAAGAGAAAATACTATAAGAGTTTGGTGGGCATTGACCTTGGGTTTTGGAGTTGTAGTTCACCTATATCCAGAGAGCACTGTGGACTGAAACAATGATGGATCAGGACCAAACTTGGCATGAATACTCAATATGCCCAAATGTGAACACAGATGGAGTTTGGGGGAAATTTGGGAGTTACAGTTTCTGGGATTTATAGTTCCCCCTACAATCAAAGAGCATCCTGAAGTCTTGCAACAATGGAATTGAACCAAACTTGGCATATTGAACTCTCATCACCAACAGAAAGTACTGAAAGTGTTTGCTTGGGAATTGAGCTTGAGTTTGGAAGTTGTAGTTCAACTACACCCAGAGAGCACTGTGGACTCAAACAATGTTATGTTATGTTGTTGTTTGTTTTCTATCCAGAATCACAATGTTGGAAGGAGGCTCACCACTTTAAGGTCCCTCAAACAGGCATGGGAAAACTCCGGCCCTCTGGGTGCTTTGGACTCCAACTCCCACCATTCCTAACAGCCTGAGGCCCTTTCCTGCTTAAGTGGCTGAGGGGGGGGGGGGAAAAGGGCCCGAGGCTGCTAGGAATGGTGGGAGTTGGAGTCCAAAACACCCGGAAGGTCCAAGTTTGCCCATGCCAGCTTTTTACAGAGGCCTCTTCCTCCCCCTCCCCTTCGCCCCCTCCTGCCCAACACTTACTTCTTCTTCTCCACTGCCGCTTCCGCTTCTGGGATATATAGTTCCCCTACAATCAAAGAGCATCCTGAACTCTTGCAACAATGGAATTGAACCAAACTTGGCATATTGAAGTCTCATTACCAACAGAAAGTACTGAAAGGGTTTGCTTGGGAACTGACCTTGAGTTTGGAAGTTGTAGTTCACCTACACCCAGAGAGTACTGTGGACTGAAATAATAATGGATCAGGACCAAACTTGCCATGAATACTCAATATGCCCAAATGTGAACGCAGATGGAGTTCAGGGGTGAGCTGGCTGAGCCTAGGAGTTTTGACCACAGTTACATTTTTAGGCTTAGCCATGCAGGGACTTGCACGGAGAGACAGAGTTCTTGCTTTATGTAAATTGACATTGTGGGGAGGCACCGCGTTCCTGACAAGGAAACACGCCACACAGAGTTTGCACAAGAGGCTATATTACCAGGAAGGGAAATCCACTCCTGGAAGAGTTACAACCATTCAGAATAATTGCACTCGTCCGGCTTTCAAGTGGTCTTACCAGTTTAGGAATCTGCTGTGTACTTTCTCCGCTGAGCCGATTGGGTATCTGGACCATAATAAAGACTGATTGTTCTCTCTCCCTCTCCTCTCCTCTCTCCCTCTCTCCCCCCTCTCCTCTCTCTCTCCCCTCTCCCTCTCTCTCCCTCTCCTCCTTCTCTCCCTCCCCCTCCTCTCTCTCTCTCTCCCCTCCCTCTCTCCCCCCCTCTCTCCCTCTCTTTCTCCCCCTCTCTCTCCTCTCTCTCTCCCTCTCTCTCTCCCTCTCTCTCTCCCCTCCCTCTCCTCCTCTCTCTCCCCCTCCCTCTCCCTCTCTCTCCCTCTCCCTCTCTCCCTCTCCCTCTCCTCCCTCCCTCTCTCTCCCCCTCTCTCTGTCCTTCTCTCTCTCCCTCCCTCTCCCTCTCTCGCCTCCCCCCCTCCCCCTCTCTCTCCCCCTCTCTCCCTCTCTCCCCCTCTCTCCCCCTCTCTCCCTCTCTCTCTCTCCCTCCCTCTCTCCCTCTCTCCCCCTCTCTCTCTCCCTCTGCCTCTCCCTCTCTCCCTCTCTCTCCTCCTTCTCTCCCTCCCTCCCCCTCTCTCTCTCCTCTCTCCCTCCCTCTCCCCTCCCTCTCCCACCCTCTCTCCCTCCCTCTCTCTCTCTCCCCCTCTCTCCCTCCCTCTCTCTCTCTCCCTCTCTCCCTCCCTCCCTCTCCCTCCCTCCCCTCCCTCTCTCTCTCTCTCCCTCTCTCTCCCCTCTCTCTCCCTCCTGCTCTCCCTCCCTCTCTCTCTCCCCTCTCTCTCTCCCCCTCTCTCTCCCTCTCTCTCCTTCCCCCTCTCTCCCGCCCTCTCTCCCTCTCTTTCCCGCCCTCTCTCCCTCTCTCTCTCCTTCTCCCTCCCTCTCGCTCTCCCTCCCTCTCCCTCTCTCCCTCTCTCTCCCTCTCTCTCACCCTGTCTCTCCCTCTCCCTCTCCCTTCCCCCTCTCTCCCGCCCTCTCTCCCTCTCTTTCCCGCCCTCTCTCCCTCTCTCTCCCTTCTCCTCTCTCTCTCTCTCCCTCCCTCCCTCTCACTCTCTCCCTCTCTCTCCCCTCTCGCCCTCTCTCTCTCTCCTTGTCTCTCCCTCTCCCTCCCCCTCTCTCTCCCACCCTCTCTCTCTCCACCTCTCTTGCTCTCCCTCTCCCCCCTCTCTCTGTGCTCTCCTTCTCTGCACCCCGCCTTCCTCGCAGGTGGACGGCATCCTGAAGACGGTTCTGCGAGACGAAATCATTGCCTGGCACAAGAAGACCCAGGAGGACACCTCCTCCCCGCTCTCGGCGGCCGGGCAGCCGGAGAACATGGACAGCCAGCAGCTGGTGTCGCTGGTCCAGAAAGCGGTGACGGCCATCATGACGCGGCTGCACAACCTGGCGCAGTTCGAAGGCGGCGAGAGCAAGGTCAACACGCTGGTGGCGGCCGCCAACAGCCTGGACAACCTCTGCCGCATGGATCCCGCCTGGCACCCCTGGCTCTAGCGAGCGGGAGAGAACCTGGCGGACTTTGCCCCCATCTCTTCTCCACCTCGATCCGCGTCCATCCCACCTCAGCCCTTCTGTTCAGTGTTTTCGTGTTTACAATCATACCGCGATTTTCCCGTGACGCCCTTCCTGTTGTTTTGCATGCTTCAGGGCGCGAGGAATATTGAGAACTTCTCAGAGCAATTGCATTTTTATATCAGAATGGAGAATACCGATCGGTTGTTTTATGTGAACTCTTTTTTTTAATGTGAAGCTGTTATTGTTATTTTTTTAATGCAAAATCGTTCGTGGATTTCCTTTGGAGTGGTACAAACTCCAAACATTTTTATTCCATTCAGAAGCCTACTGAGTCAAAGCGGTCTTGCATACAAAATTGTATACAAAATTGTATATGAAACTGTATACAAAATTGTATGCAAAATTATATACAAAATTGTATGCAAAATTTTATATAAAACTATACAAAATTGTATGCAAAACCGTATACAAAATTGTAAGCAAAATTGTATATGAAATTGTATTCAAAACTATACGAAATTGTATGCAAAATTGTATATAAAATGCATACAATTTTGTATATAAAGTTGTATGCAAAATTGTATAGGAAACTACAAAATTGTATGCAAAACTATACAAAATTGTAAGCAAAATTGTATATGAAATTGTATTCAAAATTGTATATAAAATGTATACAAATTTGTATATAACATTGTATGCAAAATTGTATACAAAATTGTATGCAAAGTTGTATGTCAAACTATACAAAATTGTATATAAAATTGTATGCAAAATTGTATATCAAACTTATGCAAAATTGTATATCAAATTGTATACAAAATTGTATATGAAACTATACAAAATTGAATGCAAAATTGTATATCAAGCTATACAAAATTGTATGCAAAATTGTATATGAAATTGTATACAAAACTGTATGCAAAATTGTATGCCAAATTGTATATGAAACTGTATACAAAATTGAATGCAAAATTGTATATCAAACTACAAAATTGAAACTGTATACAAAACAAAATTGAATGCAAAATTGTATATCAAACTACAAAATTGTATGCGAAATTGTATTCAAAATTGTATACACAACTATACAAAATTGTATGCAAAATTGTATACCAAATTGTATATGAAACTGTATACAAAATTGAATGCAAAATTGTATATCAAACTATACAAAATTGTATTCAAAATTGTATATGAAATTGTATTCAAAGTTGTATACAAAACTATACAAAATTGTATGCAAAATTGTATATAAAATTGTATACAAATTTGTATACAAAATCATTTACGTCTCTCGTTGGAAGCTACAGATCAAATTGGCCTTGTTTTATTCTACCATGACAAGAAAAAGTTGTGTGTTGTTGTTGGGTTTTTTTGGTTGGGGGGGTGTCTTTTTTTGCACCTGGTTGAGTGAAAAGGGAAATCACAAAAGTGACGTCGTCACTCAGGCAGACGAAGCAGCCTGGCAAGAATCAAAGATTATGTACGATAAGCTGGGATCACCTTCCTTTCTCACCCTTCTTCCCGTCTCCTGTTTTTTTTTAAGTTTGACGCATTTCAACCTCTGTCGTTAAGTGGCTTGAAAAACAACCGTGGTTTTTTTGTAGTGTTTACCATTTTTAAAAAGGTAAAAAAAAGAGTTTAAAAAAAAGAAGAATTGCTTTTATTTGGGTCGGTGTGGGCCATGTTTCTACGCCTTTGCAGTGTCGAGAATGTTCGAATGTCGAATGTTCGAGTCCCCAATTTGTACAGAACGAACCGTTTTTTCAAAATAAATATTTTCTAAACCTGCGTGAGCCGGGTGGCCATCTGTCCGGGGCGCTTGGATGGTGCTATTCCTGCATGGGGGCAGAATAAAGGGGGTTGGGCCAGGCCCGGATTACCCATAGGGCCAACGGGGCCATGGCCTAGGGGCGCGAGCCAAGGGGGGCGCAAATCACGTCCCAAATTTTTAAACTGCGTGAGTCGGGTGGCCATCTGTCGGGGCGCTTGGGTGGTGCTTTTCCTGCATGGAGGCAGAATAAAGGGGGTTGGGCCAGGCCCGGATTACCCATAGGGCCAACAAGGCCATGGCCTAGGGGCGCGAGCCAAGGGGGGCGCTAGTCACTTCCAAAATTTCTAAACTGCGTGAGCCGGTTGGCCATCTGTCGGGGGCGCTTGGATGGTGCTTTTCCTGCATGGAGGCAGTATAAAGGGGGTTGGGCCAGGCCCGAATTACCCATAGGGCCAATGAGGCCACGGCCTAGGGGCGCAAACCAGGGGGGGCGCAAATCACGGCCCAAATTTCTAAACTGCCAAGCCGGGTGGCCCTCTGTCGGGGGCGCTTGGGTGGTGCTATTCCTGCATGGGGGCAGAATAAAGGGGGTTGGGTCAGACCCAGATTACCCATAGGGCCAATGGGGCCATGGCCTAGGGGCGCGAGCCAAGGGGGCGCAAATCACGGCCCAAATTTCCAAACTGCGTGAGCCGGGTGGCCATCTGTTGGGGGCGCTTGGATGGTGCTTTTCCTGCATGGAGGCAGAATAAAGGGGGTTGGGCCAGGCCCGGATTACCCACAGGGCCAACAAGGCCATGGCCTAGGGGCGCGAGCCAAGGGGGCGCAAATCACGGCCCAAATTTCTAAACTGCATGAGCCGGGTGGCCATCTGTCGGGGGCACTTGGATGGATCTTTTCCTGCATGGGGGCAGAATAAAGGGGGTTGGGCCAGGCCCGGATTACCCACAGGGCCAACGAGGCCATGGCGTAGGGGCGCAAGCCAAGGGGGGGCGCAAATCACGGCCCAAATCTCTAAACCGTGAGCCGGGCGGCCATCTGTCAGGGGCGCTTGGATAGTGCTATTCATGCATGGGGGCAGAATAAAGGGGGTTGGGCCAGGCCCGGATTACCCATAGGGCCAATGAGGCCACGGCCTAGGGGCGCAAGCCAGGGGGCGCAAATCACGGCCCAAATTTCTTAACTGCTAAGCCAGGTGGCCCTCTGTCGGGGGCGCTTGGGTGGTGCTATTCCTGCATGGGGGCAGAATAAAGGGGGTTGGGTCAGACCCAGATTACCCACAGGGCCAACAAGACCATGGCCTAGGGGCACAAGCCAAGTGAGGCGCAAGTCACTACCAAAATTACTAAACTGCGTAAGCCAGGTGGCCCTCTGTTGGGGGCGCTTGGTGGTGCTTTTCCTGCATGGAGGCAGAATAAAGGGGTTGGGTCAGACCCAGATTACCCACAGGGCCAACAAGGCCATGGCCTAGGGGCACAAGCCAAGTGAGGCGCAAGTCACTTCCAAAATTTCTAAACTGCGTGAGCCGGGTGGCCATCTGTTGGGGGCGCTTGGATGGTGCTTTTCCTGCATGGAGGCAGAATAAAGGGGGTTGGGCCAGGCCCGGATTACCCACAGGGCCAACGAGGCCATGTTCTAGGGGCGCGAGCCAAGGGGGCGCAAATCACGGCCCAAATTTCCAAACTGCGTGAGCCGGGTGGCCATCTGTCAGGGGCGCTTGGATGGTGCTTTTCCTACATGGAGACAGAATAAAGGGGGTTGGGCCTCCGAGGAGGCCTCTTCCTTCAGCCCATGCTGGTCGCGATTGGCTCCTGAGGCGGAGGAAGGCCCTGACTCTCTGCAGCCACTGCCCTCCGCGCACTGACCGCAGAGCCGCCTTCGAGGCCGCAGGGGCTGCCGGGATGCGGCGGCGGCGCCAGCCTCTCAGCCGCAGGGCATTCATCTTCATCGTGACACTGCAGCCCTTCACATAACTTCTCAGGAAAAACATAGAGCAAGGGGGAAAAGCTGCATACCAGAACACAGACACAATAAGTCAGCAAGAGGAGGATAGATAAACAAGTTACTAGAGGAGGCCTGAAGAAGGTTGTCATTTCCAACAGTAAGGAATGAAATAATAATAGTAATAATAAATTGTTGTTGTTGGTATTTCTACTAGGGGATTTCTTTCATGATGGCTTTTCTTTCGTGACATGTGAGGCACTCTTCCTCCAGCACATCGTGTAAGAAGTTGAAGGGGGAAAAACACATCTCTATCTCTATATATAATAAAGCGGAATGTTTGTATGTATGTATGTATGTATGTATGCGTGCGGAGGGATATGTGGCAGCGTTCTTATTGGCTGCCACTTTCACAAGCCACAGCAACCAGCGCGGGTGATGGACCTGCACCAAACTTGGCACACATAACCCCCCTGACCCCCTTTACATCCTGGTGCGGTTCGGGGGACATGACCCACGGATTATGGGATTTGTAGTACTTTCAAACGCTTTGGTTCCCACAGACCACTGAGGCCACCAAAAAGGACCAATACAGACCACACTTGGCACACATAACCCCCATGACTGCCTTCACGTCCTGGTGAGGTTTGGGAGATGACTAACAATGGATGATGGGATTTGTAGTACTTTCACGCCCCTCTGTTCCCACAGACCACTGTGGCCCCCAACAAACACCAATACAGACCGCACTTGGCACACAGAGCCCCAGTGACCCACTCTACATCCTACTGAAGTTTGGAGGGGGGCAGAACATGGATGATGGGACTTGAAGTACCTTCACTTACTTTCTAAAAACAATACAACCCTCATCCATTCACCAATACAGACCAAACTTGGCACGCAGAGCCCCCATGACCCAATCTACATCCTACTGCAATTTGGGGGAGGGTGGACCACAGATGATGGGACTTCCAGTACCATCAGTAATGTCATGATACCACTGCAACTCCCAATAATGATGGATCAAGACCAAACTTGGCACACATAGCCCCCATGACCCACTCTACATCCTGCTGCAGTTGGGAGGAGGGCAGACCATGGATGATGGGACTTGCAGTACCTTCCCTCACTTGCCAAGACTGTTGCAAACCTAATCCAATGACTGATCAACACCAAACCTGGCACACAGAGCCCTCATGACCCACTCTACATCCTGGCGCACTTCTCAAATCACCCGGGCACCGCCGGGTCCCCAAGCTAGTTCTAAATAAACGCAACTAACGAGTCATAAAACCCTCTGCAGAGGAAGGAGCTCGGACTATTTGAAGCAGAGTGTGTTTGGAATTGGACTAATTAATAGGAAACGTGTGAAAAGGCGGCGGGGGGAGATTTGTCAGCACAGCGGCAGGATGTTCAAAGGCATGTTCTGCTTTTAACATGTTGTTATCCATCCCCTCGAGGGTAGCTGCGGACGGGAAATGTGAGATCGTAACTTCGTATTTCCAGAGCGGTGCATTCGTTGCTGTACGTGACAAATTACACAAGGCGAGGATTCGCAGAAAGAATGTCCCATAATTGACACCCATGAGAGGTGTTATTGGATTGCATGTCCCATGATCCCCATCTACCCCGGGGTTTCCTAAGCAAGGGATATTCAGAGGTGGCGTTACTAGTGCCTTTCTCTGAAATAGAGCCAACAGTTTGTTATTCGATTGGGATGCGCAAAATTCAGTAGTTCAATTCGGATTTTGGATAATTTCAGCGATTTTGGAAAATTTCTTCGAGTCCTGAAACGGCTTCTACTTCTTTTGCTT
>JARBWK010000461.1:0-31299 GCA_030556195.1 Anolis apletophallus | reverse complement strand
TTTTGAGCCTCCAGTAGCCTGCTGATACAGCTTTTCAAGCCTTTTCCAACAGTCAGCGGCTGTTTCTTCCAGAGCTAAATATGTGAGGTGCCTATCGTCAACTGACAGGATGATGGTAGCCCTTGCCTTGCCATCTTTCAACCTTTCTGCATCAGAAATAGGTCGATGTGTTAAGCAGGATAACAGCTCCTCCTTTGCCAAACTGCTCGCACTTTGGTAGCCCATATTAAATAATTTGAGCTGCCTCTGAGTTTTTCTAAATGATGCTGTGCTCCAAATAATGCCATCTTTCTTCACACTACAGATGCTCCTGGCAAAAATTCACTTCAGCTTTTTTCTCTAACACTGAGGTAAACAGCGACTTCTGCTGCAATTTGCAGTGTTATTCAAAAACTTTTTCTATGAATTATGGGTTATGTAGTATCTCTGTGCCTTTGCAATTCTGGATTCTGTGTTCTGGGTTCTGGGATCTGGGCCCATAACCTCTTCGGCGTTAGTATTTATGTCACAGCGGATAGGCAACAGAAATATAGAAGTTTAATTCCCCATCGGCCCAAAAACTCCAATGTCTCTGTTCGTGTGAATAATGAAACTCTCATTCAATTCACAAGATAAATATATAACTTTGTATTGAATTGTATTTAACAATAACTGGCAAACATCGAAAACAACAGCCATCACAGCTACCTTTCTAAACATCCTTTCCTCACAGATATTCAATCCCAACTGTCACTTTGTAACTGACATTCCTCAAGGTTCCATTTAGCAGTCTTGAGACAGCGCCATCTGGTGTCAAACATGTCACACTGCAGGCCATCTCAAACTGCGAAAATATATCTTGTGCTGACTCATGAATTGCTATTCAAAATGCAATAATCTGACAGGGGACTGCCTTGAAATGGTTGGCCTCTTTCCTCCACAACCGGAAGCAGTGAGTGCAAAGGGGGGAGTTGGCCCTGGAGGGATTCCCACTACCTTGAGGGGTCCCTCAGGGTGTCATACTCTCTCCCTTGTTATCCAACATCTATATGCGACCACTCGCTCAGCTGGTATGTAGCTTTGGGCTGGAGTGCCACCAGTATGCTGATGACACCCAGCTCATTTTGAAGATGGAAGGCTGGCCGGACTCCGTACCTGATAATTTCCATCTGTGCCTTGAGGCCGTTACTGGATGGCTGTGAGCCAGCAGGTTGAAGGTGAATCCAGCGAAGACGGAAATCCTATGGCTGGGCCGTCCAGGCGATAGGGAGATCCAGCTGCCGACCCGGGATGGCAAGGCACTATGCCCGTCGTCATCTGTAAAAAGCCTTGGAGTCCTTTTGGACCCTCTGCTGTCAGTGGAGGCTCAAATCTCCACTGTCAGCAGGACCGCATTTTTCCACCTGCGTCAGGCGAAGCGGCTGGCTCCCTATCTGTCCCGGAACGACTTGGCCTTGGTGCTCCAGGCTACAGTCATCTCAAGACTTGACTACTGTAACGCTCTTTACATTGGCCTTCCCTTGACTGCGACCCGGAGACTTAGGCTAGTGCAGAACGCCGCAGCCCAGCTCCTCGCAGGGAAGCCTGCGAGCTGCCATGTAACACCTATTCTGCGAGACCTTCACTGGTTGCCTATTGAATTCCGGATCACTTTCAAGGTGCTAGTTCTTACATTCAAGGCCTTACATGGTCTGGGACCAGTGTATCTCAGGGATCGCCTGCTCCCTTACAATCCCCTGAGGTCACTATTGAAGTCGAGCCCCAGAGCCCCTGTTTCATTGACCTGCAGCAGGGAGTTCCAATGTTCCTGCATATGTGTTCTGGCATCTCTAGCACAAAAGGCTGGGATTTGGCATCAAAAGACCTTCAGCCATTTCTACCTCTCTGTTTTCTTGCCTCACTTGACCTGAAGCCATGTGCACGGAGTTGCATGCGGACAGGCCAACAGGGGCAAGCCCTGAGTGATTTGAGAGACATAGTTTTCCAAGGACTTCCGAGTGTTTGGACTCTCCTCTGGCTATTAGCAAAAAGGACTTTTCTCTTATAGTCTTTCCCAAGGACACAGATGGACTTTCTTTCTACTCCCTGAATATGAAATAATTGTTTCCCTGGCCTCTCTCGCTATGAAATTGTATGAAATGCCAAAGCTGTAGGAAAGTCAAGCATGATATTTTCCTATATTTTCCTGGAGTTCTGTGTAAGTTCTCCCTTTGCATGCCCTAACCCCCATGAAATGTATTTTTAGAAAGATAAATTATACTGACTGTAAGGAAGCCCCCAAACATTTAGGAAGAATCCGGCATAAGTCTTTGCAAGACTGAAGAGTGCTAATTAGCCTCTCCCAGGTATCAATGGTTATTTCAAAAGACAGGAAAGGCCACCTGGCCACATCCTTTGTATAACATGGAGGGTCATTTCACAAGACTCAAACCCAGGACATAGCCAAATTGCTACACATATTTACTTTATTTATTTATTTATTATTCGGGCTTCTATGCCGCCGACTCCCTGGGGCTCGCGGCGGCTTAGAAGAGCCGATAGGCATAAAAACAGGCAATAAAACAATTAAAACAGTTAAAAAGAGCACACAACGCAATAAAACAATAGAACAGTAGCACCGCTCAACAATAGGCAGCCCATCGTCCTAACGCGAACGGCCAAGAGGCGGGACATGGGAAGGACCTACCCACCAAAGGCCTGCTTAAACAGGTGGGTTTTACAGGCCCGCCTGAACGGGAGCAGGTCCTTCATGGCTCGGGTTCGCCGGGAGGGCGTTCCATAGTGTGGGCGCTATAACAGAGAACGCCCCGGCGGTCGATGTCAGTCTTGCAAATTTGGCCGAGGGAATCTCCAAGAGATTGGAGTCCTCGGACCGTAGTGATCTCAAAGGGCAGTATGGGGTGAGACGGTCCTTCAGCTACACTGGCACCAGACCGTGCAAGGCCTTGAAGGTGAGAACCAACACTTTGAAGGTGATCCGGTGCTCGATAGGCAGCCACTGCAGATCCTGCAAGACGAGTGTTATGTGGCTACCTGTTGGCGTGCCAGACAGGAGCCGGGCGGCAGTGTTCTGCACTAGCCTGAGCTTCCGGGTCACCGACAGAGGAAGGCCAACGTAGAGCGCGTTGCAGTAATCTAGCCTCGAGATGACCGTGGCTTGGATCACCGTGGCCAGGTCGTTCCGGGAGACGTAGGGGGCCAGCCTCCTTGCCTGTCGCAGATGAAAAAAAGCACTCTTGCTGACCATAGAGACCTGGGCCTCCATGGTCAGCTGGGAGTCCAAGTGGACCCCCAGGCTCTTAACGGAAGACGATGGGCATGGCGCCACACCGTCCAGGCTCAGAAGCTGGACATCCACATCACCCGGGCGACCCAGCCACAAGATCTCCGTCTTCGCCGGATTCACCCTCAACCTACTGGCTCGCAGCCATCCAGTAACGGCTTCGAAAGAACCTACAAATAGAACATGCCACCTAGGAAATGACAGACGGCCAGACCCATGACCAAACCCAGGAAAACCATTTATTCCAAGAACCAAACAATAGTTAGTAAGATTGCAGAACTGCGTCCTCCCATTGGCTTAGACCCACAGCCAATTGAGGCAAGCGGGCAGGAGTCTTGAAAAACTGTTCTGTTTTGGAAAAAGTATAAAAACGTATGTATTACATGTATGCTTTGTACTAGCATGGCCGAAGGATTGCGGTTAGTACCTCATTTCCAGCTGGATGAATAAAAAACTCAGTGGCGTTTCTTCAACCTGGTGAGATCTGTATTGGGAAATTTAGGGGAAAGGGGATTGGTTTGCTTCCTTTTCTCGCCAGGCCATTTTAAACCCTCTTTGGTGGGTCTAACTGGTCTGCCTTCAGGGCAAGACCCCCAAATTCTGTCCGCTAACACTATGGTCGGAAGACTTGAATCTTATTGTTATTCCTAGTGTCAGATCCTTTCATTTAACAGCAACCCGGCATAGGGCATTCTCTATCATAGGTCCGGTCCTGTGGAACTCCCTGCCGCCTAAGACGCGAGCTATTCGAAATCTGAGCTCCTTTCGCAGAGCATGCAAAACCCACGTCTCCAGGCAGGCCTTTGAAAACTGTTGATTTTTAAACCCATTGTTTTATTCTGTATCGTTTATTCTTCTTTGTAAACCGCCCTGAGCCTTTGGCAGGCCCGGATTACCCATAAGGCCAGACGAGGCCATGGCCTCGGGCGGCGGCCATGGGGGGGGCGGCAAAATGGCGACCGGACCTTCGGGTCGCCACGGCATCTAGGTTGCAGTGAGTTGTTGAGGAGGGAGGGAGCGAGTGGGAGGAGGAGCCGAGGTGAAGAGCCAGGAGAAGGGGGGGGGTTCCAGGCCGGCCTTTTTCCTCCCTTCCTCCCTCTTCCCGCACGAGGGAGGAGCCAGGGAGGAAGTCCCGCCCCTAGGTGTCTGACGGGGCTTCCCCCCGACGCCTCCTCGCTCGCATGCACAGGCGGCCCTCCCTCCTTCACTGGAAGAAGGAGCGGCGCGCGACTGAGGAGGCGGCGGGGGGGAAGCTCTGTCAGGCGCCCTACGGGCCTCGGGACTTTCCCCCACCTCCTTCTCTCACGCGCGGGTGGGCGCCGCGCTCCTTCCTTCACTGAAAGAAGGAGTGCGGCGCCCGTCCGCGCACGAGAGAGGAAGCCGGGAGGAAGTCTTGCCGCCTCCTCGGTCGCGCGCCGCTCCTTCTTCCAGTGAAGGAGGGAGGGGCGCCCGTGCATGCGAGCAAGGAGGCGCCGGGGGGAAGCCCCGTCAGACGCCCTATGGGCGACGGGACTTCCCCCGACTCCGTCTCTCTCACGTGGGCGGCGCCACGCTCCTTCTTTCAGTGAAAGAAGGAGCTGGGAGGAAGTCCCGCCACTCGTAGGGTGTCTGACGGAGCTTCCCTCCAGCCGCCTCCTCGCTCACATACACGGGCGCCCCTTCCTCCTTCACTGGAAGAAGGAGCGGCGCGCGACCGAGGAGGCGGTGGGACTTCTTCCCAGCTCCCTCTCTCATGCGTGGGCGGTGAAGGAAGGAGCGCGGCGCCCGCCGGCGCGTGAGAAAAGGAGCTGGGGGAAAGTACCGCCGCCCGTAGGGCATCTGGCGGGGCTTCCCCCCGCTGCCTCCTCGGTCATGCGCCGCTCCTTCTTCCAATGAAGGAGGAAGGGGCGCCCGTGCATGCGAGCGAGGAGGCGTCGGGGGGAATCCCCGTCAGACGCCATGGGGTGGGACTTCTCCCCGCCGCCTCCTTGCTCGTGCCGGCCCCGCCCCCCTCAGGTGGCCCCATCCCCCTCAGGCGCCCCCCCGGGGCAGCTCTTACCGGGTGTGGCCTCGGGCGGCCCGAAGCCTTGATCCGGGCCTGGCCTTTGGGAGTGGCGGTATAAAATCGAAGGAAGAAAGAAAGAAAGAAATCTCTCCCGCATGTGGGAACCTCAGGCTCTTCCCATTGCCCCACATGGCAGTGTCCCTGTGACCCATACTTATGAACGTTCTTGAACTTTTATGGACTTTTGCCCACTTTTAAAGGATTTTCAGGAACTTTTTGGGAACCCTTTTCCTCTCAAAATCCCAGGGACTTGACGACCCAACGTGGACACAGCTCTCCAATGGTAATTCAAGCTTGCTAATGGCAACATTCACACTTGCGTCAAACAGACAAGGCTTCTCTCACCCGGCCTGCTGGGCATGATTCCCCAGGTATGCACACACGCCACTTGCCTCATTTTGAACAGAACCTCTGAAGATGCCGTTGGCAGAGCCGGATCTTGCACTCCGCAAAGTAAGCATTTGCTTACCGCTTTCCAATATTCAGGGGCGCATTTTATGATGTCCCCATCGCCCCACATCACCAGGCCGAAAAGGAGGAGTGCTCTGGAGGCAAAACGCTCCTCCCTCCCAGCCTCGCGGTGCAGGGCGATCAACGGCTCCGGGCAGCTGGGCCCGCCTCGTGGCAATGACGCACACATGGAAGTTTCACGCATGCGCCATCGCCAACCGCCCCACACCACGAGGCCTAAAAGGAGGAGCGTTCCGCAGCCGCCTCTAGTCGCCTCCAAAATGCTCCTCCCTTTCGGCTTCGTGTAGGGCGATCAGCAGCTCTGGGCAGCTGGGCCCACCCCGCGGCAATGGTACACGCATGGAAGTTTCACGCATGCGCTATTGCCGCAGGGCGAGCCCAGCCACCCAGAGCCCCGCCTCCGGCTGCCCAACACTCCTCCAACTTGCCCCCATGTAGGGCGACCACTGACCCCAGGCAGCTGGACCTGCCCTGTGGCAACGGCGCATGCGCGAAACTAGCTGGCTCCGCGTATGCGCACTCCAGTGTGCACGCGCATCCTCCAGCATGCACGCGCACCCTCCACAAGGCTGGAGAGCGAGGGGACGCCAAAATAAGGTTCGCTTACCATTTTAAATTACCTTCGTCCAGCCCTGGCCATTAGCCAAAACTGCAGGCAAAACATCAGGAGAGAGTGCTGCTGGAAGGTGGCCATACAGCCTGAAAAACTCACAGCAACCCAGACTGGACAGTTGTTTCTTGTGATTTGGGTGGAAATCAATGCATAGGCTCATATTGAGCTCTGATTGACATTAAACTCAGGGTTTCCTCTATATTGCAGAATTAATGCACTTTGATGGCGCTTCAACTGCCCTGGCTCAGCGCTAGAGAACCCTGGGAGTTGTCGCTTGGGGTGTCACCCACCCTCTTTGGCAGAGAAGGCTCAAGACCTTGGCGAATTACAACTCCCAGGCGTCCGTGGGGGTCAAACTGTATTCATTCGACAGTGTGTACGCAAACGAATAAAATGTTCATGTGGTTGGAGAAGAAGTCGACCGTTAGCCTTGGCCTCGAAAGGAAAGAACAAGTTTCTTTGTCGGCAGATTAATGGCTCCGTTATTGTTTGTTTTGCCATTCTTCGCGGACTTGTAAGTCTAGATAAAAACGGTCCCTTTGCAAAACCAAGGCTGGGGGACCCAGTTTGAGCATGCATGTACGAGGGATGTCCATGAGAGTTGTCCCCTGCTGACCCACTTCTCTTTATCACAGGGCGCTGAAACTGCACATGTGGAATGATAGAAGACTCTATAGCAGACCTGAGCATTTCACGGCCCGCCAGCCGCATGCGGCCCGCCGGCCCATTCTGACCGGCCCACGGATCCGGGGAAAGAACGCCCTCCCTCCCTCAAGGCTTTGTTCCGAAAGGCAGATTCTGCCGGAGACCGCTGACACCAGAGAGTGAGGCAAACTCCCATTGGCGGTTCCCGGGCATTATGGGGGGGGGGGAGAAGGGAGGGAGGAGAGTGTCTCCGTTACTTTCCCTCTCTGCGGCTCCAGAAGAACTTCCACATTGGTTCTGAACAGGCAGGGAAGAGTGGAGGGTATGCCCTCCACTCAGGCCCGGATCAGGCCCTTTCGCTGCCCAAGGCCAAAGGGTCTGCCTCCGCCCCTCCCCAGGCTCCGCCCCTCCCCACCCTGGCTCCGCCTCTCCCCACCCACAGCTCCGCCCCTCCCTGCCCCCAGCTCCGCCCCTCCCTGCCCCCAGCTCCACCCCTCCCCGCCCCCACCTCCTCGCCGGATTGAAGGAAGGAGGGCGGGGCGAGGAAGAGAAAGAAGGCGCCCTCCCACCGCGCGTCCTGTGCACCGCCCACCCCTTTTTGTTGGGACGGGCGCGCTGCTAGGGAGGAGGGGCGGCGGCGCTGCTTCTCCTGCCTGGCGACGCCAAGCCTGGAAGGAGGCAGAGAGGGCTCGCCGCCACCCCTCCTCCCTTGCATGGTGTGATGACGCAAGGGAGGAGGGGCGGCGGGGCGGCTTCTCTCCGCCTCCCTGGCTTGGTGTCGCCAGGCAGGGAGAAGCCGCCCCGCCGGCCCTCCTCCCTTGCGTCGTCACGCCACGCAAGGGAGGAGGGGCGGCGGCGCGGCTTCTCACCACCACCCTGGCTTGGCATCGCCAGGCAGGGAGGAGGAGGTGGAAAGAAGCCGCGCTGCCACCCCTCCTCCCTTGTGTCGTCACGCCCTTTTTAGGCCAGCTTTAGGAGGGAGGGCGGATCGGCTCCGCGCCGGCGAGGAGGGGCGGAGTCAGGGGCGGAGCCGATCCTCCCTCCCTCCTAAAGCAGAGCCGAGGGGAGCAGAGCAAAGGGAGGGGGCGGCCGCGCATGTGCCCTTTTTAAAAAAATCGATTTATTAAAATAAATTTGGGGGATTTTTAAAATGGGGTCCGGATCTGCTGCCCCCCAAAAGTGCCTCCTGAGGCCCTGGCCTAGGGTGGCTTTATGGGTAATCCAGGCCTGCCTCCACTCTCCCCTTCCAGCTGACAACCAACGTGGGTTATCTTTAACCCGCGTTGGTTCTGAGAAGGCAGGGAAGAGTGGAGGGCATGCCCTTCATTCTTCCCTGCCTGCTCAGAACCAACAGCTGCAGAGCTGTTTGGGCTGGAAGTCAGCCTGAAGGAAACGGAAGTCCTCTACCAGCCCGCACCACAGGAAGAACACCATCGCCCCCACGTCAGCAGAGGCACATCTGTGCTTAAGTCCGTTCAGCAGTTCACCTCCCTGGGAAGCACCATCTCTTCAGACACCAAGATTGAGAAAGAGAGAGATCACAGATTATTAAAAGCATAGAGTGCATTCGGAAGGCTTCACAAAAGAGTCTGGAGCAACAAGCACCTGAGGCAAAGCACCAAAATCAGTGTGTATAGAGCTATCGTACTGTCTGTTCTCCTTTAAGGGTCTGAAACATGGGTCACCTATCGCCAACACCTACGACTCCTCGAATGCATTCATCAGCGCTGTCTTCGCACAATCCTAAATATACACTGGACCGACTATGTGACTAATGTCGCTGTCCTTGAGCAAGCAGGGATCACCAGCGTTGAGGCCATGCTATTGAGAACACAGCTGCGCTGGGCAGGGCACGTCTCTAGGATGGAGGACCACCACCTCCCAAAGATACTACTCTATGGTGAACTCAACACGGGTCAGCGCAAGAGAGGCACCCCAAAAAGAGATGTAAGGACTCCCTGAAACAACATCTCAGGCTTGGCCATATTAATCACCAACAATGCCCAATAACGATAGCTTAAAATTTCTCCACTTTGTTAAATCATTCTTTATTTCTTTCCAGAGGCTCTCGTAATTATTTTTTTATCAGCTGGCCATTGTTGTTTGTTAAAATAATACCTAAATACTTAAATTTCTTAACAATCTCCATGCCTGACTTATTTTCAATCAATTTTTGTTCATCAGCCCCTATATTTTTTGTTATGATTTTTGATTTTTTTCTTGTTCAATTTAAAGCCTGAGATTTCCCCAAACTCGTTTATTTTTCTCAACCAAGATTCTATATTTATTAAGGGGTTTTCAATAACGCACACCAGGTCGTCTGCAAATGCAAAGATCTTATGATTTTCTTTCCCAATCTTCCAACCTGTAAGATCCTTATAATTGGCAATGTTTTTGAGAAGTAGTTCCAAAACAAAATTAAATATAAGGGGTGACAGGGGGCACCCCTGTCTGGTCCCTCTCTTAATTTCAAATGGGTCAGATTTTATCCCATTAACAATCACATTGGCGAATTGCTGTTGGTAGATGCCTTTCATGGCTGCTTGGAATTGGGCTCCCATGTCTATTTCCCTTAAAAGAAAATATTTATAAGATGATGTATAGGTGGTATATCACACCGCAACAACTTGCTAAAATAAACAAAAACATTGGTGATGCATGCTGGAAGTGCCAAGAAGAAACTGGAACTTTCTACCATCAATGGTGGACGTGTAAATCCGCCAAGCTCTTTTGGAACATGATCCATAAAAATGTGTGTTGTATCCTCCAAAGCGAATGGGGGAAAAAACCTGAACTCTACTTATTAAACATATCGGGACAAATGAATAGTAAAGCAAAAGATAAATTGCTTACATATCTTATTATTGCAGCCAGAATTACGTATGCCAAATTATGGAAAGCCACCGAAACACCAAAAGAAGAAGACTGGATCTTAAAAGTACGTGAAATCGCAGAAATGGATAAACTCACCTGCTGGCTCAGATATAATTCCAACAGCCAATATGAAGAGACGTGGATGCCCTTTGTGAAGTTTGTCAAGGAGAGAACCAATATAAACTTGAAAGGCTATAGACTGTAAATCAAGAACGTTCTTCCCACCAAGGAGAAAATAACTAATTATTTTCATGGATTACAAGAGATGTGAAGTCAACAATTTCTCTTCCTTTCCTCTTAAACTGCTTCTGTAAAACTCTATACTATTTCTTCACTTTTCCCTCCCTTTAACTCTTTCCTCCCCTCCTCGATCTTCATTGTCCCGATTGTACCCTACCCCACCCCTCCCCAGCCCTTTGCCTATTCTTTCCCTTTTTCTAATCGCCTTTGACTTTCTCAGCCCCCCCCCCCTCTGTCCCTTCCTGTCCTTACCTTTTACTTCCACAAATGTTTGTACATTGTGGTTGTATCTTATATGTCTTTTTCTTTTTTTGTGATGTATGTTTTGTATTCTTTTTTCAAAATAAAATCTATTAATTAATCACCAACAATGGTCCACCCTGGCCTCACATTGGGAGGCGTGGAGATGCACTATCCACAATGCTGCGGCGTCTTTCGAGAAGACACGCCGAACGAGTCTCGAAGAGACATGACTACGCAGAAAGAACCGCAACTTGGAAACAACATCACCCAAGGAGACTTTCTGCTGTGCTTTCTGCAACCGGACTTGCCTATCTCGGATTGGCCTTCTTAGTCATCAGCACGCTTGTAGAAAGCGTGGGATGGGTCCTTCCTGAATCTGAATCTTAGTTTGCGAAGAAAACCAACATCAACATTCCAGTGCTGTTTGGGGTTTCATTCATGTAGTGCCTGGTGTGGCCTGCAGGTGTCTCTAGAGCACAGAAAATGCAAAATTTCAAGACTAGTGATTTTAAATGTGGACTAAATTGGGAATTAACCATTTCATCACACTAGAACAGTGTTTCTCAACCTTCCTAATGCCGTGACCCCTTCATACAGTTCCTTATGTTGTGGTGACCCCTGACCATAACATTATTTTTGCTGCTACTTCGCTACGGTGATTAGAATTAGAAGATTTATAGTCCACCTACAATCAAAAAGCATTCTGAACCCCACCAATGATGGAATTGAACCAAACTTGGCACACAGAATTCCCATGACCAATGAAAAAACACTGAAAGGGTTTGGTGAGCATTGACCTTGAGTTTTGGAGTTGTAGTTCTCCTACAACCAGAGAGCACTGTGGGCTCAAACAACGATGGATCCGGACCAAACTTGGCACGGATCCTCAATATGCTCAGATGTGAAGACTGGTGGAGTTTGGGGAAAATAGACCTTGACATTTGGGAGTTTTAGTTGCTGGGATTTATAGTTCACCTACAATCAAAGAGCAATTTGAACCCCACCAATGATGGAATTGAACCAAACTTGGCACACAGAATTCCCATGACCAATGAAAAAATACCAAAAGGGTTTGGGTGAGCATTGACCTTGAGCTTTGGAGTTGTAGTTCACCT
The DNA here is from genome assembly GCA_030556195.1 of Anolis apletophallus. NCBI lineage: Eukaryota > Metazoa > Chordata > Lepidosauria > Squamata > Anolidae > Anolis > Anolis apletophallus. The sequence goes on along the minus strand of JARBWK010000461.1, from coordinate 19,792 downwards.
ACATCCAAAGAGCACTGTGGCCTCAAACAACGATGGATCCGGACCAAACTTGGCACGGATCCTCAATATGCTCAGATGTGAAGACTGGTGGAGTTTGGGGAAAATAGACCTTGACATTTGGGAGTTTTAGTTGCTGGGATTTATAGTGCACCTACAATCAAAGAGCAATTTGAACCCCACCAATGATGGAATTGAACCAAACTTGGCACACAGAATTCCCATGACCAATGAAAAAACACTGAAAGGGTTTGGTGAGCATTGACCTTGAGTTTTGGAGTTGTAGTTCTCCTACAACCAGAGAGCACTGTGGGCTCAAACAACGATGGATCCGGACCAAACTTGGCACGGATCCTCAATATGCTCAGATGTGAAGACTGGTGGAGTTTGGGGAAAATAGACCTTGACATTTGGGAGTTTTAGTTGCTGGGATTTATAGTTCACCTACAATCAAAGAGCATTCTGAACCCCACCAATGATGAAATTGAACCAAACTTGGCACACAGAATTCCCATGACCAATGAAAAAATATTGAAAGGGTTTGGTGAGCATTGACCTTGAGTTTGGGAGTTGTAGTTCACCTACATCCAGAGAGCACGGTGGGCTCAAACAACGATGGATCCGGACCAAACTTGGCATGGATCCTCAATATGCTCGGATGTGACGACTGGTCGAGTTTGGGGAAAATAGACCTTGACTTTGGGAGTTGTAGTTGCTGGGATTTATAGTTCAGCTACAATCAAAGAGCATTCTGAACCCCACCAATGATGAAATTGAACCAAACTTGGCACACAGAATTCCCATGACCAATGGAAAATACTGAAAGGGTTTCCTGGAAATCGACCTTGAGTTCTGGAGTTGTAGTTCACCTACATCCAGAGAGCACTGTGGACTCAAACAACAATGGATCCGGACCAAACTTGGCATGGATACTCAATATGCTCAGATGTGAAGACCGGTGGAGTATGGGGGAAATAGACCTCGACATTGGGAGTTGTAGTTGCTGGGGTGTATAGTTCACCTACAATCAAAGAGCATTCTCAACCCCACCAATGATAGAATTGGGCCAGACTTCCCACACAGAACCCCGATGACCAACAGAAAATACTGTGTTGTCTGATGTCTTTGGCAACCCCTCTGACCCCCCAGGGTCACGAGCTTCAGGTTGAGAAAAGCTGCACTAGAGATTGAATCCACTTAAAACCCGGTTGCTGCCTCCTGCAGAATTCTGGGGTTTGTAGTTTAGGGAGGAGCCTATAACAGCCTCACTAAGTGCTAAAATCAAAACAGTACAAGCATGCATCTATGGGAACCCAAAGACATGCTGGAGGACTTCAAGGGGTCATCTCGCGGGTCAATGGGTACAAGGACCCGCAGGTCAATGGATACAGGGATCTGCGGGTCAATGGATACAGGCACCCGATCGCCTCCATCACTGCCAGCTCACCTGGGATGCTCTTACAGTGTCCCAGGGAGGCTGAAACTGCGTTCCTCTGAACCGCAGATATGGAAACCCATCGGGCCCCCGTATCCGCAGGTCAACAGATCGCCTCCGTTTTGGTGCCATATTTTTCCTAGGCTAATTATAAGACTAACTGCTATCTCGCTTTTGCTCTTTGGGCCCCTATGCCCCAGAAATAACTTTTTTAATCAGAAGGAAATAAACTTTAAATGAAGAACAGCTGATTGCCATCCATGGCACCTCACTGCAATGGCTGAGCTTGCCGTCATCTTGTGGATGTCCAGAAGCCTGTGACCTCCCTGCCAGCTGATGACTCCAACCAATCACAGCAAAGCCAGGAAAGGGGCAAGGAAAATGGGATTGGCTGCTTCCTATCTCGCCAGGGCTATATCGGATCCTCTTTGGTGGGTCTGACAGATTTCTGCCTTCGCAGCGAGACCCCCAAATTCCTACTCGGTATCAATATTTGAAAGCGTTTGAGGAGTGGTAGGTGTTGGTGATAGACCTACATAGAGGAGAATAGACAGTACGATAGCTCTGTACTCACTGATTTTGGTGCTTTGCCTCAGGTGCTTGTTGCTCCAGACTCTCTTGTGAAGCCTTCCACATGTACTCTATGCCTTTGATAATCGGTGATCTCTCTCTTGATCAATCTTGGTGTCTGAAGAGATGATGCCTCCCAGATAGGTGAACTGCTGGATGGACTTAAGCACAGATGTGCCTATGCTGACATGGGGATGGTGGTGTTCTTCCTGTGGTGCGGGCTGGTAGAGGACTTCCCTTTTCTTCAGGCTGACTTCCAGCCCAAGAGGCTCTGCAGCTGCTGCAAAGTGGGATGTGAGGCGCTGCAGAGCTGCTTCTGAATGGGCGACAAGGGCAGCATCATCAGCAAAAAGCAGCTCACGGACTAGATAGTTTAGAGTCTTAGTCCGAGCCCTCAGACGGCTTAAGTTGAACAAGCTGCCATCAGTACGATATAGTGTATAATATATATATGCCGTCTTCTTCTTCTTGTAGGTCTGCCGTAGCCCTTTGGAGCATCATGCTGAAGAAGATTGTAAATAGGGTTGGTGCAAGAACACAACCTTGTTTCACTCCATTAGTTATGAGAAAGGGCTCCGAGAGAGCATTGCCGTAGGCGTCCTAGACTTTCCAGGATCTGCCACAGACCTTTTCTGCTCACAGTGTCGAAGCCTTTGGTGAGGTCGACAAATGTTACATATTTAAGCTTGCTATGCAACATTCACACTTGTGTCATACAGGCAAGGGTTCTTTCTCCCACCCTGGACACAATTTCTCAGGTATATACACACTCAACTCGCCTCAGCTCCAACAGACCATTGAGAAGCAGCCCTGCAGCACCTCACATCCTGCTTTGCAACAGCTGTAGAGCTCTTTGGGCTGGAAGTCGGCCTGAAGAAAATGAAGTCCTCTACCAGCCCGCACCACAGGAAGAACACCATCATCCCCACGTCAGCATAGGCACATCTGTGCTTAAGTCCATTCAGCAGTTCACCTCCCTGGGAAGCATCATCTCTTCAGATGCTAAGATGAATAAAGAGATAGACCACAGATAAGCAAAGGTATATAGTGCATTCGGAAGGCTTCACAAAAGAGTCTGGAGCAACAAGCACCTGAGGCAAAGCACCAAGAGAAACAACAACGCAGAAAGAACCACAACTTGGAAACAACATCACCCAAGGAGACTTTCTGCTGTGCTTTCTGCAACCAAACTTGCCTATCTCAGATTGGCCTTTTTAGTCATCAACCTGCTTGTAAAAAGCGTGGGATGAGTCCTTCTTAAGAATCTTCCTTCGCGAAGCAATGCCGAGTATCAATATTTGCACAAAGCTCCGGAATGGGGATGTGGACTTGGGACCATATTTCCAAGCCTTGTTTACCCTGCTGTTCTGTTACGGTTTACTATACACTTGTTATGTTCGGGTCATTTTGACCCGGATGTTATTTTGAGCCACTGAAAAGTTCTTTTTGAATACCTGTTGCATTATTATACTGTGTGTGATCATAGTTGTTCATTATCAAAGAAAAAATGAATAAAAAAACTTAATTTTTTAAAATTTTGTGTTGATTAATGTAAAACAGCCTAATTTGCATGTTACACCAAAGTAACAAACTTGTGCGTGAATAATCAGCTATATCTTTTACAACAACATCAACAACAACTTCAGGCAACTATTAGTACAACTAACTTAAAACTAAAATAAATTTTAACAGTATAAAAGCATTTTGAAAAAATAATAATAATAAATAATCAGAAAAAAAAAAAAAAATCAGTTTTCCCCCCAAAAGGTTTCTGCTAATCTATTTATTCAAAGGCAAAGAAAGAAAAGCACTTTTCCACACCCCTTTCCCATCTAAATCTTTCCCCCTTCCCACCCCAATCTGTCTTTCTTCTCCAGAAACCTCCTTTCCACCTCATAGCTGCCTCATTTCCCACCCTCAGCCTATACTCAAGTCAGTAAGTTTTCCCAATTTTTGTCGTAAAATTAAGTGCCTTATATTATATAGGTGTCAGCTTATACTAAAGTATATACTCAAGTTTATATGATATGTGCTTTCTCCCCTGTGTGGGTCCTTTGATGGATACGCAGTTTGTCACTCTGACTGAATCTCTTTCCACATTCCGTGCATGTATGTGGCTTCTCCCCTGTTACTGTTTTGCATAACAAAGGTACTATTCTGAGGGCAGGGAGGAGTCACACACACCTGGTAATGCAGCCAGGCAGGCTATGAAAACACACAACAGTAAACATTCACATTACCTAGTCTGTTCACAAGGGAAATAAACTTATCATTTATGCAAAAATACATCAGTACAACATACCACAGGTACAATGAATTCAAGGCTTTGAGATAAACTCTCAGCTGCTTCAGAAAACAGCTATCTTCAACAGCTTAGCAATTTCTGACTGAGGAAATGGGAGAGGCTAGTACTGTGTTACTGTTTTGCATAACAAAGGTACTATTCTGAGGGCAGGGAGGAGTCACACACACCTGGTAATGCAGCCAGGATAAGAAAAAAAAATTGGTACTGAAAGAAAATGCATATGGTTTGTTCTGAAATCATTTGCATAAATGTATCCATCCATTTATGTCCACCTAAAGCAAGTAGATAACTTGATAAACAATAGTAGATGCAATAAGTAGTCTCAAAATAAACTAAAAATCCTTTGTTTTACTCAAAATATGGTATTAGATTAGTATAACAGGCTACCGGGTCATTTTGACCCGAACATAACAAGTGTATAAAAAACTGTAGCACAAAAAAAGTAAAGCACCAAAACAAAAAATTAAGTATCTTTAGTATGAACCCCATACATTAGGAAAATAGAAGGAACCACAAGTTTCAAAATCAAAAAATGAATGAATAAAATAATATCTAATTTCCAAAACGGGTCATTTTTGACCCAAACAGAACAGCAGGGATGGAAGTGATTTTTTTGGAAGCAAGAGAAAGACGAAAGCACCAGCGACGTCAGGGGAAGGAAAGGCACTTTATTCACTCGAGAAGCAGGAAAGACGGATCTTTGTGTCCAAACTGTACGAAAAGCAAGCCGGAGGGCCACGGGCCTTGCAAACAACACTATTTATTGATCGCCGTGCCAATGGTGATAGACTTGATCCGAAAGGATGTTCCAGTAGGTGCCCACGGCCGAGGTGCCCTTTTCGTACATGTCGCTGGAAGGGAAGAAGAAGGGGAGGGAGGACCCATTAGGAGGAGAGAAGGCGTCACAGCAACATTAGAGGCTTTCCTTCCCTAGGATATGGAATCCTGGGAGTTGTAGTTTCATTAAGGGTGCACCTGCACTGCAGAATGAGTTGTCGCTTCACTAAGGGTACATCTACACTCTGGCACGAATATGGAGAGCTGTAGTTTCACCAAAGGTTCATCTACACTGTAGAATGAATATTGGGAGTCGTAGTTTCACTAAGGGTGCATCAACACTATAGAACAAATGTACTTTAATTGCTATGGAATCCTGGGAGTTGTAGTTTTGCTGAGGGTGAGTTACACTATATAATGAAACTTGGGAGCTGTGGTTTCACTAAGGGTGCATCTGCTATACTATAGAACAAAGGCACCATGACCCCACTTTAATTGCTATGGAATCCAGGGAGTTGTAGTTTTGCTGAGGGTGAGTTACACTATATAATGAAACTTGGGAGCTGTGGTTTCACTAAGGGTGCATCTGCTATACTATAGAACAAAGGCACCATGACCCCACTTTTAATTGCTATGGAATCCAGGAGTTGTAGTTTTGCTGAGGGTGAGTTACACTATATAATGAAACTTGGGAGCTGTGGTTTCACTAAGGGTGCATCTGCTATACTATAGAACAAAGGCACCATGACCCCACTTTAATTGCTATGGAATCCAGGGAGTTGTAGTTTTGCTGAGGGTGAGTTACACTATATAATGAAACTTGGGAGCTGTGGTTTCACTAAGGGTGCATCTGCTATACTATAGAACAAAGGCACCATGACCCCACTTTAATTGCTATGGAATCCAGGGAGTTGTAGTTTTGCTGAGGGTGAGTTACACTATATAATGAAACTTGGGAGCTGTGGTTTCACTAAAGGTGCATCTGCTATACTATAGAACAAAGGCACCATGACCCCACTTTAATTGCTATGGAATCCAGGGAGTTGTAGTTTTGCTGAGGGTGAGTTACACTATATAATGAAACTTGGGAGCTGTGGTTTCACTAAGGGTGCATCTGCTATACTATAGAACAAAGGCACCATGACCCCACTTTAATTAATGCTATGGAATCCTGGGAGTTGTAGTTTTGCTGAGGGTGAGTTACACTATATAATGAAACTTGGGAGCTGTGGTTTCACTAAGGGTGCATCTGCTATACTATAGAACAAAGGCACCATGACCCCACTTTAATTGCTATGGAATCCAGGGAGTTGTAGTTTTGCTGAGGGTGAGTTACACTATATAATGAAACTTGGGAGCTGTGGTTTCACTAAGGGTGCATCTGCTATACTATAGAACAAAGGCACCATGACCCCACTTTAATTGCTATGGAATCCAGGGAGTTGTAGTTTTGCTGAGGGTGAGTTACACTATATAATGAAACTTGGGAGCTGTGGTTTCACTAAGGGTGCATCTGCTATACTATAGAACAAAGGCACCATGACCCCACTTTAATTGCTATGGAATCCAGGGAGTTGTAGTTTTGCTTTACTACAAAGGCACCATATATAATGGGGAGCTGCACTAAGGGTGCACTGCAGAATGAGTTGTTGGTTCACTAAGGGTACATCTACACTCTGGCACAATTATGGAGAGTTGTAGTTTCACCAAAGGTGCATCTACACTGTAGAATGAATATTGGGAGTTGTAGTTTCACTAAGGGCGCATCAACACTATAGAACAAATACACCGTGACCCCATTTTAATTGCTATGGAATTTGTCATCTGGGAGTTGTAGTTGCTGGGATTTCTAGTTCACCTACAATCAAAGAGCATTCTGAACTCCACCAACAATGGAATTGAACCGAACTTGGGACTCAGGACTCCCATGGCCAACAGAAAACACCAGAAGGGTTTGGTGGGCATTGACCTTGAGTTTGGGAGTTGTAGTTCGCCTACATCCAGAGAGCACTGTGGACTCAAACAATGATCTGGACCAAACTTGGCATGAATATTCAATATACCCCAATGTGAACACTGGTGAAGTTCGGGGGAAATAGACCATGATATCTGATAGTTGTAGTTGCCGGGATTTATAGTTCACCTACAATCAAAGAACATTCTGAACCCGACAAATGAGAGAATTGAGCCAAACTTCCCACACAGAACCGCAGTGACCAACAGAAAATACTGTGTTTTCTGATTGTCTTTGGCGACCCCTTTGACACCCCCTCGCAACCCCCCCAGGGGTCCCGACCCCCAGGTTGAGAAACACTGATCTACACTGTGAATGAATCTTGGAAGTTGTAGTTTCACTAAGGGTGCATCAACACTGCAAAATGAATGCAGTTTGTTACCACTTTAATTGCTGTGGTTCAATGCTATGGAATCCTGGGAGCTGTAGTTTCATCAAGGGTTTATGAGTCATTGTTGGATAAATGTGATTTGAACACTTTAACTGCCCTGGATCAATGCTATGGAGAAGGAAGTCTTTGGTAAGACAAAGGTCAAGGCCTTGAGGAACTACAACTCCCATGTATCCATATCATAGTGCCATGGCAGTCAAGTAGGGGTCATATTGCATTCACATTCTACAATGCAGATACAACTTATGTCTTGACAAGTGATGTGGACTCGAAATCCCTGCGCCCGCCTCCCTGGCTTGGGATCTGTAGTATTCTCACCTGAGTTTCTGATTAAACCCAAGGGATTTGATTTGGTCGAACCAGCCCAGGGTCGTATTGGAAACCTGGTCCCAGTAGCCTTTGGCTGCGTCCTGGAGTTGGGTCAGGACTTGCGCCTCCTCTTGAGCTTCCCGTTTCTGCAGGCGGAAGCTGGAGATTTCTACGGAAAGATGAATTATTATTATTATTATTATTATTATTATTTATCTCCTTAACGGAGATCCAAAGCAGCAAACAATGCTAAAAACAATGCAGTATATACATGATTATACAAAGACTATAAGAACTTTGGTCATGTTTCCAAAGGGCATGTGTTGTAGTTGAGCCTGAGGCTGAGAGAGAGGGGTCCCCCAAGGGACTATCCTCTCTCCTCTATTATTTAACACCTATATGCGTCCACTGGCCCAACTGGTGCGTAGTTTCGGTCTTGAGTGTCATCAGTACACTGATGACACCCATCTGGTGCTGAGGATTGTAAAGAGCTCCAGAAAGATCTCTCGAAATTGAGTGAATGGGCAACAAAGTGGCAAATGCATTTTAACCTAAACAAGTGTAAAGTCATGCACATCGGGGCAAAGAACCCCAACTACACCTACAAATTGATGGGGTCAAAGCTTTCCGAGACAAACCAGGAAAGGGATCTTGGGGTCTTGGTGGACAGCTCAATGAAGATGTCAACCCAGTGTGCTGCAGCAGCGAAAAAAGCAAATTCTATGCTTGGCATGATCAGGAAGGGAATCGAAAATAGGTCGGCAAATGTTGTATTGCCTCTCTACAAATCTATGGTGAGGCCACATTTGGAGTACTGTGTACAATTCTGGTCTCCGCACCTCAAGAAGGATATAACGGAACTGGAAAAGGTACAAAGAAGGGCAACAAGAATGATCCAAGGGATGGAGCGGCTCCTTATGAAACCAGGTTGCAAGGCCTTGGTCTTTTCAGCCTTGAAAGACGGCGTCTAAGAGGTGACTTGATCGAAGTGTATGAAATCATGCATGGGATAGAAAAGGTGAATAAAGAAAAAATATTTTCTTTGTCACAAAACACTAGGACTAGAGGGCATTCCCTGAAGCTCCAAGGTAGGAAAGTTAGGACTAATAAAGGGAAATATTTCTTCACCCAGAGGGTCATTGGGTTATGGAACTCACTTCCAAAGGAGGTTGTGACAGCGGTCAGCCTGGACAGCTTCAAGGCAGGATTAGACAGATTCATGGATACCAAGTGTATCGGTAGTTACTGAAAAGGACATTCAAGTGCCACCTCGGAGTTGGTTGAGGTAGGCAGGATTTCCCCGGGTACTGGTTGTGGGGGGTCGGGAGCAGGTCAGGGTTTTGCCCTCCCTTCTGCTCGAGATCCCCGTCTACAACTGGTGGGCCACTGTGTGATACAGAATGCTGGACTAGATGGGCTGAGATCCGATTCAGCATGGCTCTTCTTATGTTCTTATGTTCTCATGAGGATGGCCGGCTGGCCGGACTCTGTACCCGATTATTTCCATCAGTGCCTGGAAGCCATGACTGGGTGGCTACGGACCAGCAGGTTGAAGGTGAACCCGTTGAAGACGGAGGTCCCGTGGCTGGGTTGCCCGAGGGGGGCAGCTCCAGCTGCCAATAATGGACGGTGAGGTGGTTAGCCCGTCGCCCCTGGTTAAAAGCCTGGGGGTCCAACTGGACCCTCTGCTGACGATGGAGGCTCAGGTCTCCACCATGAGCAGAGCGGCGTTTTTCCATCTGCGCCAGGCAAGGCAGTTGGGGCCCTACCTTTCCGGTGGCGGCCTAGCCACGGTAATCCAGGCCACGGTCATCTCGAGACTAGACTACTGTAACGCCCGTTACATTGGCCTTCCTCTGTCTGCAATCCGGAAACTGAAGATGGTGCAAAACGCTGCGGCTCGACTACTGGTTGCTGCGGCACTATCGTGCCACATCCCACCAGTCCTACAGCGCTTGCACTGGCTCCCCATCGAGTACCGGATTGCCTTCAAAGTGCTGGTGTTAACCTTTAAGGCCTTGCATGGTCTGGGGCCAGTGTGTCTGAAGGACCGCCTTTCCCTGCACGTTCCCCTGAGACCACTATGGTCCATGGATCAAAACCTACTGGAGGTCCCATCACTTAAGATCTGCCGCTTGTCATCGACGCAGCAGCGTGCTTTCTCTGTAGCAGCGCCTACCCTTTGGAACGCCCTCCCGGAGGAGGCTGGAACAATAACTGACCGACAGGCCTTCCGAAGGGCCTGCAAGACCAATCTCTTCAGACAGGCGTTTAACCTTTAAGGCTGTTAAATTCCACTCTTGCCTCAATCTGTTTTATTATGTTCTTAACTATGTTGTGATTATGTTGTTCACTAGTGTGAACCACCCTGAGCCTCTTTGGGAAGACATCGAAATAATAAATAAATAAATAAACAAACGGAGTAATGGGAATGGAACTCATGGGGATTGTTGGGGGGAGTTAAGTCGCCGCAAGAGACGTATCGCTTGGCGCAAGAGACAAAGGACGGCACGGGTGGAGATGCTGGCAGCCGAAAGAGATGGGGAAGGGGCGTTGGCGCAATTAAGCTCCAAGGAAGAGTGAATAAAGGGGGCTTGCTATTAACCATTGGTTGTAGCTGGCAAGGCGTTGTACTATATGCCCTAATATTTTGAGTGGCAAAACAGTATATAGCCCAGCCTTTTGGGTCAAATCCTTTGCCACCTGCGCCTCGACAACCTTAGCTTATGCCAGGGCTGTCCAACTTCTACCGGCCCAGGGGCCTGCATTCCGGTCACTGATGACCTGGGGGGCCGTAGGGTCTGCCCCCGCCCCGGCTCCACCCCCAGCTCCGCCCCCTCCCCATCCCCGGCTCCGCCCTCTCCCCGGCTCCACCCCCACCCCGCCCCTGCATGCATAGTCAAATATAATCTTTTACTGAGATAAAATGCAGGGTGGGCATTCAAAAGGGGCATCCATACAGTCAAATATAATCTTTTACTGAGATAAAATGCAGGGATAAGATATTAAATTACTTTAATTTAATATTAAATATATTTAATTCCATCCTCCCCTCTCCCCTTATTTTAATTTAATATTAAATATATTTAATTCCATCCTCCCCTCTCCCCTTATTTTAATTTAATATTAAATATATTTAATTCCATCCTCCCCTCTCCTTATTTTAATTTAATATTAAATATATTTAATTCCATCCTCCCCTCTCCCCTTATTTTAATTTAATATTAAATATATTTAATTCCATCCTCCCCTCATTTTAATTTAATATTAAATATATTTAATTCCATCCTCCCTCATTTTAATTTAATATTAAATATATTTAATTCCATCCTCCCCTTATTTTTATTTAATATTAAATATATATAATTCCATCCTCCCTCATTTTAATTTAATATTAAATATATTTAATTCCATCCTCCCCTCATTTTAATTTAATATTAAATATATTTAATTCCATCCTCCCCTCATTTTAATTTAATATTAAATATATTTAATTCCATCCTCCCCTTATTTTAATTTAATATTAAATATATTTAATTCCATCCTCCCCTTATTTTAATTTAATATTAAATATATTTAATTCCATCCTCCCCTCATTTTAATTTAATATTAAATATATTTAATTCCATCCTCCCCTCATTTTAATTTAATATTAAATATATTTAATTCCATCCTCCCCTTATTTTAATTTAATATTAAATATATTTAATTCCATCCTCCCCTTATTTTAATTTAATATTAAATATATTTAATTCCATCCTCCCCTCATTTTAATTTAATATTAAATATATTTAATTCCATCCTCCCCTCATTTTAATTTAATATTAAATATATTTAATTCCATCCTCCCCTCTCCCCTTATTTTAATTTAATATTAAATATATTTAATTCCATCCTCCCTCATTTTAATTTAATATTAAATATATTTAATTCCATCCTCCCTCTCCCCTTATTTTAATTTAATATTAAATATATTTAATTCCATCCTCCCCTCATTTTAATTTAATATTAAATATATTTAATTCCATCCTCCCCTCTCCCCTTATTTTAATTTAATATTAAGTATATTTAATTCCATCCTCCCCTCATTTTAATTTAATATTAAATATATTTAATTCCATCCTCCCCTCATTTTAATTTAATATTAAATATATTTAATTCCATCCTCCCCTTATTTTAATTTAATATGAAATATATTTAATTCCATCCTCCCCTTATTTTAATTTAATATGAAATATATTTAATTCCATCCTCCCCTCATTTTAATTTAATATTAAATATATTTAATTCCATCCTCCCCTCATTTTAATTTAATATTAAATATATTTAATTCCATCCTCCCTCCCCTCATTTTAATTTAATATTCAATATATTTAATTCCATCCTCCCCTCTCCCCTTATTTTAATTTAATATTAAATATATTTAATTCCATCCTCCCCTCATTTTAATTTAATATTAAATATATTTAATTCCATCCTCCCCTCTCCCCTTATTTTAATTTAATATTAAATATATTTATTTCCATCCTCCCCTCATTTTAATTTAATATTAAATATATTTAATTCCATCCTCCCCTCCCCCCATAATGTATCCCATCTCCCCTTATTTCATCTTTAAATATATTTAATTTTATATTTAACTAGCTGTACCCGGCACGCGTTGCTGTGCCCTTTTTAGGAGTTGCGAGAAAGTCCAATCATCCACGGTGTGCCCTCCTCTAAACTGCAGTTGGATGGACTGTGGGTCATGGGGGGCATGGTGTGCCAAGTTGGGTTTTTATTGGTCTTGGTTCTGGGCCACAGTGGTCTGTGGGGAATGATGGGTTTTGAAGTACTACAAACCCCGTTTTCCATGGTGGTACTTCAAGTCCCATCATGCATGGTCGGGGCTCTGTGTGCCAAGGTAGGTTACTGTAAATTCAGGCCATACACAATGTCCCATGAGCTGAGGCCTAGTCGGGAGAATCAAGTTAATGAAGCCTTACTGTCAATTCAGAGCGTAAACAGCTTCCCAGTAAGTGAGGGCTAGTTAGGGAAATCAAGTTAATGAAGTCTTACTGTCAATTTAGAGCGTAAACAGCTTCCCAGTAAGTGAGGGCTAGTTAGGGAAATCTAGTTAATGAAGCCTTACTGTCAATTTTGGGCGTGGTCTGTGATCCTTTCGGGTGTAAATTTTAGGTTGGAAGTGATTTGGGTGTTTGTGTTTGTGTTGGGGATTGGCTCAGGCCTTTTCCTTATTCTGTTTCGGCAGTTTATTATGGATCGGAATTTTCATGTTGGCTGGCCAGTGCAGCAGTTATGCAAATCCGCCCTTATTGGCAGCCAATCATGTTGTTCAGAATGTAGAGGCTGGGTGAGTCTTTGGTTGCCCCGAGGATGCTGGTAAATGTAGTTTTATTTTTATTCGTTGTTTTGGGGCCTTTTAGGTTTTGGGGGAAAGTTTCTTTGCTACAAACGTACCTTGCTTGAGGCCTATTTCTGTTGGCAAGTATTGTGTTTCTGCGTTGTATTGTTTCTTTGTTTGAGGTATACATCACATGACATGAACCCATTTATATAATAGATACACGAGGGGAGATGGGGGGAGGGAATGAGGAGCCCCCTGAGGAGCCCCCCTGCTTCGGCCTACCTTTTCCAAACGCGCAGGATCCAGGAGTACCCGGACGAAGAGAGAGGCGATAACCAACTGAGTCGAAGAAGTTCCTAATCGCGTCTGTGGGCCTCAGCGATCCAGTAGTAGAGTAGCCGAAGAGTATCGCGAGAATACGCAATCCACACGGGATTTCGCTGTCAACGCCGGCGTGATTTCGCGTTGACAGCAAAATCCCGTGTGGATTACGTATTCTCGATACTTGCTCGAACCCGGTAGTAGGTATTTTTAAAAAATATATTATTTTTCATTTTTTAATTAAAAAAGCTTTGGGGGCCGGGGAAGGGGCTGGTGGGCCATATACGGCCCCGGGCCGCCAGTTGGACAGCCCTGGCTTATGCCATTCATTTTGATTGTCCTAAAGTCTATGTTGGAATGACAACTAGACAACTTAGACAAAGGTTTATTGAACATAGAAGTATAATAAATCAGGGCAGCGAAGATATTCCATTTTACCAACATTGTAAACAGTATAAACACAGCTGGCTCTTTAAGAGTCCAAGTCTTGGAGAGGATTGATCTCTTGCCTCACATGAATACTAATCAGGTGTTACGTAGAATAGAAAACAAATGGATACTCCTCCTTGATACAGAATGGCCTAATGGATTAAATGAAGTAATTGGCTTAAGCTCAATGTTAATTTGAACAGCTGATGACTGTCAATAGGATAGATATTTATATGGGCTCGTTTTTCAGGACTAATTACCTTTGGGTCACCTCACTTTGGGTCGCCACAACAGCTTTGGCTTTGTACTCAGATTGAGGTCAGACTAGATGACCTTTTGGGGGTCCCTTCCAACTGCTGTATCCCAAATATATTGCTGCATTGCACCTGATGCTATATCTCTCTCTCTCTCTGCTTTGCAGCAGAACCAAAAACCACAATCTATTTGCACTTTGTACATGGTCAGAAGTCCAAATCGTCTGTCCAGAAGTACTTACCAGAACAAAGGACCACTAACAAGAGTGTTGCGGCCACCAGTTTGAGACCCATTTTCAGCACAGTTCCCTGAGATGTTGAAAGAGATATAGTTTTGCAGGAACCTGGAAGAATTCAAAGCCAAACATATTGCTGAATGTCCCAAAATGCCAAAAGTGCCCCCCCCCCGGCAGTCATAATATTGATTTGAAATCCTTATTCTGCTAACATATTATCTACTATTCTTAGGATGCATCGACACTGTAGAATTAATAGTTTGACACCATTTGCACTGCAATGGCCCAATGCTATGGATCTTTGGGAGTTGTAGTTTTCTAACCCTGCCCATGAAGTCGAACTACAAATCCCAGGATTACATAGCCTTCAGCCATCACACTGAGTCAAGTGGAGTCAATGCGCGCGCGAGAGAGAGCGCGCGTGAGAGAGAGCGCATGCGTGAGAGAGAGAGAACGCAAGAGAGAGAGAGAGTGCACGAGAGAGAGCGCAAGAGAGCGAGAGAGAGCGCATGCGTGAGAGAGAGAGCGTGAGTGAGAGAGAGAGCGCAAGAGAGAGAGAATGCGCGTGCGTGAGAGAGAGAGAGCGTGCGTGCGTGCGTGAAAGAAAGAGGGGGAGAGTGCGTGCGTGCGTGCGAGAGAGAGAGCGTGAGCGAGAGAGAGAGCGCGCGCGAGAGACGGAGCAGAGACTTTGCCGGGAGAAGGAGCGAGGAGGGGCATGAGAAAGGGGGAAAGAGGGGCGCAGACCAGGGTTTTCTTTGGTCCGTGATCTGCGCCCCCCCCCCGGCTTGCGCCTCTAGGCCATGGCCTCGTTGGCCTTATGGGTAATCCGGACATGCTCCGTGTGTTTTGGACTTCAACTCCCACAATTCCAAACAGTGGTGTGTGTGTGTGTGTGTATGTATGTGTATGTGTATGTGTGTGTGTGTGTGTGTGTGTGTGTGTGTGTGTGTATATATATATACAGTATATATAAAAAATAATTTTTCGGTGATTGGTTGGGGGGGGGGGTGCCAAAATACTGTTCGCTTACACTTGAAAATGACCTAGGGCCAGCCCTGACTATAACTCCCATGCTTCCATACTCAAAGTGTGTTACAGCTACAACAACAACATTTTTTAAAATTGATTAGCCAGTTGCCCTTATCAAAAACAAGCAATGCAAACACAACATGCAACATATATCTCATCCACTTAAAATAAAATAGAAATATTAAGGAATACGTGTGTACGGCTACAGTGTGGAGCAGGCATGGTCCAACTTGGGCCCTCCCTACAGGTGTTTTGGACTCCAACTCCCACAATTCCTAATTTCCTACTGGCTGTTAGGAATTGTGGGAGTTGGAGTCCCAAACACCTGGAGGGAGGGCCCAATTTGGCCCATGCCTGGTGTAGAAGCACCATTGGTCACCCTGCTTCCCTTTGGGAATCGAAATGCCTCAGTGCTCTCTTACCTCTCCGCCTGAATCCGCCTCGTCCGTCTTCTGGACCGACTAAGCTCTGGTTGGGAAAGAGATGGTCAGGCGTCCAGTCGGCAGTTCTCTTTCTGGTCCTCCACCTGCTCGCCCAATGGGACCTCTGTTCCCCTTCGAGCCGGCCAGAGTCCGAGCAAACAAAGCTTGCGAGCCAGCTGGGTCAAATAAATATGACCTTTGGGAGACAAGCAGACGAACCCTAGGATAGAATCCTAGAATTGGAAGGGGCACCCAAAGGCCATCTAGCCCAACCCCGGTCTGCCATGCAGGGCTATTATTCCAGGTGACCAAAGCAGAATAGAAGGGAAACATGACTTCCCTTGATTTGGAGTTGACACTATATTCTTTTGGATACGGTCCAAAATTGCATCGGCTCTTTTCGCTGCTGCATCCCATTATCCTGCTCAACGAGGGCCAGCGCGGTCAAGTCAGATACAGCGATGCTCTCTCGGAGCCCTTTCTCATAACTAACGGAGTGAAACAAGGTTGTGTTCTTGCACCAACCCTATTGACAATCCTCTTCAGCATGATGCTCCAAAGGGCTACGGCAGACCTCGAAGAAGAAGACAACATATATATACGCTACCGTACTGATGGCAGCTTGTTCAACTTAAGCCACCTGAGGGTTCGCACTAGGACTCTAAACCAGGGGTGGGCAATTATTTTTTCCAAGGGGCCACACAAGAGCCATAAAATATTATGGAGGACCGCACCTAAAGGCTGAACTGCATTCTAATCTACATTATTTATTTATTTATTTACTATATTTAATATATATTACACATCATTAATATTAACGTATTAATACATCAAAAAAATTCATATATTATTAGTATTAATATCATAATTATTATATTATCTATATATATAAAGGAAGAGTCGTCATGGAAAGACCGTCCCAAACAGAGAAACCTTACAACGCAGAGACACCAAACTTGCCAACAGAAATAGGCCTCAGACAAGGTACGTTTGTAGCAAAGAAACTTTCCCCCACAAAACCTAAAAGGCCCCCAAAACAATGAGTAAAAAAACCTACATTTCCCAGCATCCTCCGGGGCTGCCAACGACTCTCCCAGCCTCTACATTCTGACAACATGATTGGCTGCCAATAAGGGCGGATTTGTATAACTCCTGTACTGGCCAGCCAACATGAACATTCCGACCCATAATAAACTGTCAGAGGAGGATAAGGCAAAGGGCTGAGGCACACACACAAACACCCAATTCACTTCCCACAGAAAATTTACACCCCTACAAATCACAGACCACGCCCAAAATTGACAGTAAGGCTTCATTAACTTAATTTCCCTGACTAGGCCTCACTTAATGGAATGCTGTTTACGCTCTGAATTGACAGTAAGGCTTCATTAACTTGATTCTCCCGACTAGCCCTCAGCTCATTGGACATTGTGTATGGCCTGAATTGACAGTAAGGCTTCATTAACTTGCTGTTCTTGACTAGGCCTCAGCTCATGGGACATTGTGTATGGCCTGAATTTACAGTAACCTACCTTGGCACACAGAGCCCCTATGACTCACGCTACATTCTACTACAGTTTGGAGGAGGGTGGACCATGGATTATGGGACTTGAAGTACCTCCATGGATAATGGGATTTGTAGTACTTCAAAACCCATCATTCCCCACAGACCACTGTGTCCAAGAACCAAGACCGATAAAGACCAAACTTGGCAAACAATGCCCCCCATGACCCACACTCCATCCGACTGTAGATTAGAGGAGGACACACCATGGATAATGGGATTTCAAGTATCTCCACTCACTTCCAAAGTACCCCACCCACACACGCATCAACCTCTACATCAACACAGCAGACGGAAAGACTAAAAACATTGTATATCCACAAGCTATGCAGAACGCCAGCAACACCACACAACAACAACTCCACAGGACTCCAACATCCCACCCACCAAAACAACCCACAACAACACAGCCATGACCCCAACAACACCATAACTAACAACAACTCCAACCCTTACATACTCAGACTTCCTCGCATCTCCAAAATAGGGCACATAAATGCCTGCCGGGTACAGCTAGTAGTATATATATAGACATTATAATATATTGAAATTATAATGTAATATAATATATTATTTATTATATTATATTATTATAATAAAATTATTATAAAATAATAATAAAAACCACTAAAATAAAATAAATTCAAGAAGACAAGGTGTGAACCAAGATGGAGGCTAACGTTCTCAAGAGAGGAAGGATCCCAAGATGGAATGGCCCAATGGACCCAGCCCAGAGGATGGCAAAGCGCACCCAGCTACCCCCGCAGCAGAGGAGAGCAGCAGGCGATCGGAGGCTGCAGGCCTCCACCTGCTCTCGCCCCTAGCCATTCCATCAGAGGCATTCCCGATTGGCTGATCGCCCTGCCATGGAGTGCCTGCCATCCAGGCTTTGGGAGTGCCTGCCATCCCGGGAGGCGATCCGATCAAGTCTTCCGGGTCGCCAGGGCAATCAGCCACCGCAGGTTGCCGACTGCTCCTGCTGCAGGATCGGATCACCTCCCGGGATGGCAGGCACTCCAAAGCCGCCGCTCCTCCGATCGTTCTCTGGAGTGGTGGGCTGTCTGCTGACGCAGGCCCCACAGCCCGTGATGGGATGGCGGCAGCAGCAGCCCTTCCTCTTGCAGAAATGGCCCCGCCCCCGATGCCCTTCTCCCCGGCTGGTCAGAATCGGCCCGCGGGCCACATTTGGCCCACGGGCCATAAGGTGCCCAGGTCTGCTCTAAACTATCTAGTCTGTGAGCTGCTTTTTGCTGACGATGCTGCCCTTGTTGCCCATTTAGAAGCAGCTCTGCAGCGCCTCACATCCTGCTTTGCAACAGCTGCAGAGCTGTATGGGCTGGAAGTCAGACTGAAGAAAACGGAAGTCCTCTACCAGCCCGCACCACAGGAAGAACACCATCGTCCCCACGTCAGCACAGGCAAATCTGTGCTTACGTCCGTCCAGCAGTTCACCTCCCTGGGAAGCATCATCTCTTCAGACGCCAAGATTGATAAAGGGATAGATCACAGATTAGCAAAGGCATAGAGTGCATTTGGAAGGCTTCACAAAAGAGTCTGGAGCAACAAGCACCTGAGGCAAAGCACCAAAATCAGTGTGCACAGAGCTATTGTACTGTCTATTCTCTTCTATGGGTCTGAAACATGGGTCACCTATCACCAACATCTACAACTCCTCGAACGCTTTCATCAGTGCTGTCTTCGCACAATCCTAAATATACACTGGACTGACTATGTGATGAATGTTGCTGTCCTTGAGCAAGCAGGGATCACCAGCATTGAGGCCATGCTATTGAGAACACAGCTGCGCTGGGCAGGGCACGACTCTAGGATGGAGGACCACCGCCTCCCAAAGATACTACTCTATGGTGAACTCGCAAGAGAGGTGCCCCCAGGAGGGTAATCACAGAGAGATTACCTAATCCAGGATCCACCTCAAGGATTATATTCGGCTCACCACCCAGAGTCTGCATATGGAATTGGACCGGCTTTTGCATTGGAATCAATGGAAGGCTCTTTTCTCAAGAGTTGGTTGACTGGTTGGTTTTCAAGGCTAATACTTTCATTCACTTTTGAGGTGGAGAATAAGTATGAGCTTGCAAAACTACAACTCCTGGGATTTCATGCTTCAAGCATGCCACAGTAGATTCATTCGTTGGTTCGATGTGCCCTTAGGAAAACTACAAATGCCAGGACTCTATAGCATTGAATCATGGCAGTGAGTGGATGCCAAATAGCATGCACCCTTAGTAAAATCACAACTCCCATGCTTCCATGGCAGCTCAAGAGTGTCAAAGTGTATTAAATCATTGGCTTGAGATGCCCTTAGGAAAACTACAAATCCCAGGACTCCATAGCATCGAGCCATGGCAGTGAGTGGATGCTTAAACTGCAT